>AWOL01S0032098.1:0-11816 GCA_000715115.1 Nicotiana otophora
AAAGCGAGCCCAGAATCGAGCCCAAAAATGAGCCCAAAATCTCCCATGATCGAGCCAGTATCGAAGCAACGATCAAAGGCAAGGTCGAGGGCCATGATCGAAGGCCGGATCGAAGGCAGGGTCGAAGGCCATAATCGAGGGCCACGATCGAGGGTCATAATCGAGGACCACGATCATGGCCCAGGATCGAGGCCCAAGATCGAGGTCCAGGATCGAGGGCCACGATCGAAGGCCTAGATCTAGGCAGTACCGATGGCTGTCTGTGTAGAATTATAAAGCTGGGGACTTCGTCCCATTCGCCATTTTTGACAAATTGGAGCTTGAAAAGAGGCGATTTTTGATAATTTTCAAGGAAAACTTGCGGTAAGTCCCTTGTGATCATTTCTACTCCATAATATTGTATTATCATTGAATAATCCGACTATATTATATGATTTTGAGGTGTAAATCGGAGATTTGAACTTAAAAAGTTGGGAATAAGATTTGCAGATTTGAGGGTCAAGTTGAGGTCTGATTTTGGTAAATTTGGAATGGGTAGACTCGTGGTTGAATGGGCTTTTAAATTTTATAACTTTTGTCGGGTTCCGAGATGTAGGCCCCACGGGCGATATTTGAGCTAAAATTCGGATTTTTATGGAAGATTTGTATTTTCTTATGAAATTAATTTCAATAAATTTTATTGAATGAAATGAGTTATTTTTTATTAGATTCGAGGCATTCGGAGGCCGATTTGCGAGGCAAAGGCATAGCAGAATAATGAACTTCACGCTCTGAGGTAAGTAACAGTTTTAAATCTGGTCCTGAGGGTATAAAACCTCGGCATTTTGTGTCATGTGATTATTTTGGAGGTGACGCACATGATAGGTGACGAGCGTGTGGGCGCGTACCGAGGGGATTGTGACTTTGTCCGTCCCGTGAAAACTGTAAAGCTGAATAACTTGTTGATAGTTATGTGCTCTATATGTGTTACGGAAACTTGACTATAAGTCATGCTAGAAACCATGTTTAGGCTATATGTTGGTATTGTTAGGACCCACAGAGGTCGTGTACATGTGAATTATCTACTTAAATTGTTGTTTTGTACTCAGTTACAACTTACTTAATTATTTTTACCTTAGTCTCTATTGTTCATTATTGATGTATTATATCATTGTTGTTTGGGCTGATTTTATGATTGTGGAGAGCCCGGGAGACTAGAAATCATTATGACTGAGTGAGGCCGAGGGCCCGATTGTGAGATATTATCCCATAGCACGTGTGTTGGCCGTGCAACACGTGAGTTGTTCATGCGAATCCTTATATTATATTATAGCATGTGAGTTGGTCGTGCGGATCCAGATATTTATATTATGTCACGTGAGTTGTCCGTGCAGATTATAGTGCTTGGGCTGTAGGAGCCCCTTCGGAGTCTGTACACCCCCAGTGAGCGCGGATACCCATTGAGTGTGAGTGCTGAGGGCTGAGAGCCGAGTGGATGAGTTGTTGTGACGAGTGGAGTGATTGTTGGCCTGAGAGGATGTACTTATTTTTCATTTGTTGTTGCACTTAGTTGCTATCTATCATTGTTGTGAAATTATCTGAAAGGTTTTATATCCGGATTACATGAACTTGAACAGTATAAATTGATTTGACTTAAAATACCGAATTTGAAAGCATGTCTATTCTTTGCTGGAATTACTGGAAATGAACTGTAATTGTATAGCTCGTCACTATCTTCAGTTCCTTATTTATTATTGTTACTTGCTGAGTTAGTTGTATTCAAACTATACCCTACACTTCGTGTGCAGATCCAGGTGCTTCTGGACATAGTGGGTGTTGATACTCTCGTGCAGTTGATCTTCAAGAGATTCAAAGGTAGCTGCCATATTTCGCAGACCTTGTCTCTCCTTCACTATCTCCTTATTACTGTATTTTGGTCTTGGACTATTATAGACCGCACGTTTCCAAACTTGTATTCATATTAGATGCTCATGTACTCAGTGACACCAGGTTTTGGGAAGTGTTCGTATCAGAAATTATGGAATTTGTATTGTATTTAAATATTACATCTTCAAACTAAAAAGAAATTATGGTTTATTGATAATTTGGACTTGCATAGTATTGAGATAGTCACCATCACGACTTGAGATTTTGGGTCATGACAAGTTGGTATTAGAGCTTTAGGTGACATAGGTCTCACAAGTCATGAGCAAGTTTAGTAGTGTCTTGCGGATCGGTACGGAGACGTTTGTACTTATCTTCAAGAGGTTGCCGAACCGTTAGGAAAATTTCCCTTCTTGTATTCTATCGTGTGGAATTGATTCAGCTTGAAACATAACTCTTTGAATTCCTTCCATGCATTCGTATGCGCACATGAGCGCTCGGTATCGGTTGTGCATCGCCGGCTTATGATTCTATGAACGAGGTTCAAGATGTGTATTCTGTGTTTTGGTGATGTGCCAGTCTGGAGGACTTGAGGCCAAGTTTAGACTACAGCTGAGGCTGGGTAGCTTCAGTTGTAACCTGTACATTTGGAGTCATATGTCCGGTAATGTCCCTATGAGTGGAATTTGTGGCTCGATGAGCGGTATAACGACTTTGTGATGAGTATGATGTAACTGCGAGGTGTGTTAAGATGATTTGAATGTGACGATAAGTGTTTCCTTGAAATGTAATGGAAGGCCATTGAGTGCTTTATTTTTGTTTTGATATGACGTACAATCTCGAGTGTGAATGTTTTGAAAGATCTTTCACGTTATTAAATTTTAGGGCAAATTAATTCTCATGTTTTGTCAATGAGTTTGGACTCAAGAAGAGTAAGTGATTGTGTAGTAATTATGGTTGCGAATAGGTATTTCTATTGATTATGGCTCGAGAAGATGATCTTCGAAGAGGCTTAGAGTCGATAACATTTTATTGATTCAGGTGCGACAGAGATGCATTTTGATTTGCAACAATTGGGCAACAAAGTATGAGGAAAGACATGACGGGAAGTGTTTCGCGGTGGTTGAAGTACTAGCAGGTCAAGTAGGAGAAGTAGAGGTTGAGAAGTTTCTTAAAGGAGATGGTTTAACCGAAGTAAGAGTGGCAGATTAGCATATGGATTCTGTGGTAGGGTAGTCGCACGCCTTAAGAAAGTGTAAAACGGTTTGGAATTGCGATAGAATGTGATTTGGCCTACGGACTTTATTTGGAGTGATGGTTACTGTACGAAGAAAGATTGAATATGGCAGAAAGGAGTTTGTTTGTAATAAAGAGGGATGTAAAGATCTGATTATCGTTTCAGGCGCAATACGACTTGAGTCCGGAAGGTATTGTTGAATTTTTAGTTGATGTAAATAGGGAAAGTGCAGACTTATACAAATGGTAGGCGAGCATGAGCTCAGAAGCATTTACTGATTACGTGGTGGTTTCACCTAGTGCAGCATCATTGGAAGATGTCGGTAAGAAATTCCACAGATGGGTTATCTCTTGTGAGCAGTTATCGGTGGCGTGATGTTGATGAAGCTTCTGCGAGGAATATTACTTGCTACCCGATAAGAGGTCGAGTGTGTGACTATGGCTGGTAATTCAGAATGTTCATGAAAAGCTTAACAAAAGATTTCGAGAAAGTCTGGCGGGTTGACAGTGCGAGATCATGGTAATTGAGATGGAGAAATCCTTGTGGGTTCTAGGTTTATATAATTGCAGCTTAAAGCTAAGTGGGGAAGCCTACTATTTACAATTCCAAATCCATGGATATATGTTAAATTTTAGTATTGATCTGAGGCATACTTGTGGTTTAGTTATGACTTACAGAGGGGGAGATCGAGGATGATTCGGGTAAGTAAATTCCTGGATACGGGTTACATTGCACTTTATGAAAATATAAAAATTATGGAATGATTAAGTTGTTATTTTGAATGATGTAGTGCACACAAAGTATGAATTTGATTGGTCGTGTTAAGGCAGTGTTACTTATTTGAGTATTGATTGTGCTAAAGGAGCACATGTCTTTTGGCCTATTTGGGGCAGAGTAAATTAGATTTGAGCAGAGTGGATGACTCTCGAGAGCGTTCTAATGGATTCAAAATGTATATGTGGAAATTGAAAATTCTTTGAATTTGTATATCACTAGATTCAGTTACTTACATTGGATGGTATCGGGACATTCGGTAATTGTTTTTTTCAATGGATTCTACATTTCAATATAAGTAAGGAAAGAGGAATAATTTTAAATTCGCACAAGGTATTTTCATAGTGAGTGTTACAATTAGGGTAATTATGGAGGTGCTTAAGAAGAATACATTGGCTTATGGGCCTTAGGGCGATGTGGTTTTATGTCAGGATGTCTTGTAGTGAGCTTTGGGTAAGGATAGAAGTGTTCTGACAAAGAGAAATATCAACCTGAGGGTAATTCAGAAGCAACTCGGAGAAAATAGGACATATGGGTAACATGATGGATCAGTATGGTAATGGTATACTCGGTGCTTTTGGTTTTTAAGATGAGGTGGGACTTTATGAGTGTTTTGTGGCAATACTCTCGGATTTGGCAACCTGTGTAGCTTGGTAGAGTTAAAAGAATTCAGTTCTGATAGCTTGGTTATGTGCAAATGGATTTCAAAGCGTTCATGATGGTTTCTACCATGGGTTGAACCGAATAATTTCTACTGATATGGGAAACGTATTGTGTATTGTGATTTTCTCCTAGAACGAAGCAAGAGGAAGGTTTCTAATAAAGTGGTATGTAATTGCTGGTGATCCAGAGTTGATAATGCGATTCTTGTGCTTTTCACATGATGGCAAGATAGATGTTATGTGTTGTGCGAAAGTTAGATTTACATGTACAAGGTGGCAGTTCAATCTTGAAGAGAAGGTAAAGAATGTTGGACAACATGGGCGGTTTCAAATAACTAGATGAATACTATTACTACTTGTGTTTTATGAGAAGGGTGCGGATTTCAGAAGGCGCATTGTATTTTGACTTACGGATGTATAATTAGTATTGCGGTACTTACATGGTTGATAGACTGCGGATATTCAAATTATTGCTATGTGGCACGGAAGAATTATGAAGATTTCCTCGTGGGATGATCGTACATGAAGAATGTGTTAGTCATTCTAGTAATGGAGTCGGGATCAGTTACAGTGATTCTTATGTTTGATGAATTTAGAGACTGGGAGTTCTCATAAGTATATTGTTGCGACCTATTTGAGGTGAGTATTTTATTTTAACTCAGTGGAAGAACTAGTTGCGTTAATTATTTGTGATAGATACGCGGTATAAATGTGCATATATGTGAGGTTTGAGCCAATGTGCGGGCATTTGGGGAAGGTATTTATACTCGAAAGAATGCTTAGGCTATGATATGCCTAGAGTTGACTGTTAAGCATAAATTATAATGTTCTTGTGTTCTTACCTTTGTTGAGAACTATCTGGGCTACACTTGAGTTTACAAAGAGGCTAATTCCCTGAATAAACGGGGTAGTTACTATTTGTGCATTAAATTGTCGATTTGAAGTGTGATAGCAGACTTTGCACATGCTTACACTATGATGTGTATTTATACCAGTCCAAGAACATGAGAATCTTATTTCATTATCACATACAAGTGTACTTGTTTAATTGCTCCTTTATGATATACTGGGACTAGAGGCCTGTGACCATGCCGGGCGATTCATATTATTGGCACGTGAGTTGTCCGTTCCATATGTGAGAATTCTATTTCTATAACAATTTATCTGATTCATTAATTCCCTTCTTCTATAATTGTGCATATGCCCCTACGGTTATCCTCTTCACGAAATTTGAGGAGTTGGTTGTAACATTGTGGTTGTGGTGGTGCTTGTTGAACTTGCAATACAATACTCTTCTTTGAGACATCTCCCATATTTGGGTACACGGATTGCACAGTTGTGGCTTGAGTTATATTGATGTGGCGTGTCTGTGGGATGGTTGTGTTTAATAAAATAAGGTCATTGGACCTAGAATGGGTACTATCAGTCTTGATTATGGTATATTCGGGAGGATAATATTGAAAGTCGGCTTAGGAGAGGATTGTGGTTCTGGTGGGAGCGAGAGAGCTCCATAGCTAGTCGATCTGATGAGTGGTTATGAGTTTTTGATTGTTTCTTTCATCATTGGCAGTGTACGAAGGTTTCAAAATGAAGTTCTATTGAATGCGGGGTTTTATACTAGTACTTGGTTGGTTTGAAGTAGTTACTATGATCAGGAATGGTGCTACGAGCAGGCAAGTTGTGTAATATGCTAGGTGATTATATCTGTGATTATAGTTATAGCTCGATGTAGCTTGTTCAGACTCATACAGTGTGTAAATGTAAGATTCATGTCTTAAAAAGAAATTCTGAAGTTTGGGAATTGAATTTCAAGGTTTTTAAGCTAAGGTTAAATTAAAAAGTTTCAGTTGTATTGTGTTGTCAGGCCTATGTGGAATAGGGTAGCGTGGATCACCCCCGGGTATGTGCGTGGTAAGGTGGAATAGAGATTTAAAGGTTAAGAACAACTATTGGCATGTTCAAGGACGAACGTATGTTTAAGTGGGGAAGAATGTAATGACCCGACCGGTCATTTTGAGTATATAGCCCCGTTCCCCCATTTACTGCTCAATTTATGCTTTATAGTTGTTTTATGAGCAGGAAGGAATTCGGAATGAAATGAGACACTTAGTCTCATAATTGAAAAATTAAGTTAGAAAAGTTAACCGAATATGGACCTATGTGCAAACGACCTCGGATTTGAATTTTTATGATTCCAATAGATCCGTATGGTGATTTTGGACTTAGGAACGTGTCCGAAAAATTATTTGGAGGTCCGTGATAGAATTAGGCTTAAAATACCGAAAGTTTAATTTTTGAGAAGTTTGACCGGGGGGTTGATGTTTTGATATCGGGGTCGGAATCCGATTCTAAAAATATGAATACCTCTGTTATGTCATTTATGACTTGTGTGAAAAATTTGAGGTCAATCAGACGTAATTTGATAGGTTCCGGAGTCATTTGTATAAATTAGAAATTTTAAAGTCAATTAAGCTTGAATTTGGGTGTAATTCATGGTTTTGGCATTGTTTGAGGTGATTTGAGGGTTCGACTAAGTTCGTATGATGTTTAAGGACATGTTGATATATTTGGTTGAGGTCATGAGGGCCTCGGTGTGTTTCGGATGGTTAATGGATCAAAAAGTGGACTAAAATAGCTGCTGCAATTTCCTTCTGCTGCAAATTCCTTCGCCCAGAATCGAGCTCAGAAGCGAGCCCAGAATCTCCCATGATCGAGCCAGTATCGAAGCAACGATCGAAGGCAGGGTCGAGGGCCACGATCGAAGGTAGGGTCGAAGGCCATAATCGAGGGCCAGTATCGAGGTTCAAAATCGAGGACCACGATCGAGGCCCAGGATCGAGGGCCAAGATCAAGGACCACGAACGAAGGCCTAGATCTAGGCAGTACCGACGACTGTCTGTGCAGAATTATAAAGCTGGGGACTTCGTCCCATTCACCATTTTTGACAAATTGGAGCTTGAGGGGAGGCGATGTTTGATAGATATTCAAGGAAAACTTGAGGTAAGTCCCATGTGATCATTTCTACTCCATAATATTGTATTATTATTGAATAATCCGACTAGATTACATGCTTTTGAGGTGTAAATCGGAGATTTCAACTTAGAATGTTGGAAATAAGATTTGTAGATTTGAGGGTCAAGTTGAGGTCGTATTTTTGTAAACTTGGTATGGGTAGACTTGTGGTTGAATGGGCTTTCGGATTTTGTAACGTTTGTCGGATTCCGAGACGTGGGCCCTACGAGCAATTTTTGAACTAAAATTCGGGTTTTTATGGAAGATTTGTATTTTCTTATGGAATTAATTCCAATAAATTTTATTTACTGAAATGCATTATTTGTGACTAGATTAGAGGCATTCGGAGGGCGATTTGCTAGGCAAAGGCATAGTAGAGTAAAGAACTTCACGCTCTAAGGTAAGTAACAATTTTAAATCTGGTCCTGAGGCTATGAAACCCCGGAATTTTGTGTCATGTGATTATTTTGGAGGTGACGCACATGGTAAGTGACAGGCGTGTGGGCGTGCACCGAGGGGATTATGACTTGGTCCGTCCCGTGGAAACTGTAAAGCTTTATAACTTGTTGATAGTTATGTTCTCTATATGTGTTGTGGAAACTTGGCTATAAGTCATGCTAGAAACCATGTTTAGGCTATATGTTGGTATTGTTGGGACCCTCAGAGATCGTGTACATGTGAATTATTTGCTTAAATTGTTGTTTTGTACTCAGTCACAGCTTACTTGATTATTTTTACCTCAGTCTCTATTGTTCATTATTGATGTATCATATCATTGTTGTTTGGGCTGATTTTATGATTGTGGAGAGCCAGGGAGACTAGAGATCTTTATGACTGAGTGAGGCCGAGGGCTTGATTGTGAGATATTATACCATAGCACGTGAGTTGGCCGTGCAGCACGTGAGTTGTTCATGCGGATCCTTATATTATACTATAGCACATGCGTTGGTTGTGCAGCACGTGAGTTGTCCGTGTGGATCCTTATATTAAACTATAGCATGTGAGTTGGCCGTGCGGATCCAGATATTTATATTATGGCACGTGAGTTATCCGTGCAGCACGTGAGTTGTCCGTGCAGATTATAGCGCTTGGGCTGTAGGAGCCCCTTCGGAGTCTGTACACCTCCAGTGAGCGCGGGTACCCATTGAGTGTGAGTGCTGAGGGCTGAGAGCCGAGTGCATGAGTTGTTGTGACGAGTGAAGTGATTGTTGGCCTAAGAGGTTGTACTTGCTTTTCATTTGTTGTTGCACTTAGTTGCTATCTATCATTGTTGTGAAATTCTCTGAATGGTTTTATATCCGGATTACATGAACTTGCACAATATAAAATTGATTTGACGTAAAATACTGGATTTGAAAGTATGTCTATTCTTTGCTAGAATTACTAGAAATGAACTGTAATTGTATAGCTCGTCACTATCTTCAGTTCCTTATTTATTATTGTTACTTGCTGAGTTGGTTGTACTCAAACTACACCCTGCACTTCGTGTGCAGATCCAGGTGCTTATGGACATAGTGTGTATTGATACACTCTCGTGCAGTTGATCTTCAGGAGATTCAGAGGTAGCTGCCGTGTTTCGCAGACCTTTTCTCTCCTTCACTATCTCCTTATTACTGTATTTTGGTCTTGGACTATTATAGACCGCACATTTTTAAACTTGTATTCATATTAGATGTTCATGTACTCAGTGACACCAGGTTTTGGGGAGTGTTCGTATCAGAAATTGTGGGATTTGTATTGTATTTAAATATTACATCTTCAAACTAAAAAGAAATTGTGGTTTATTGATAATTTCGGCTTGCCTAGTATCGAGATAGGCGCCATCATGATAGGTTGGGATTTTGGGTCGTGACACATAGTCTCTAATACCACAAACTATCTTCTGACCTACATCCACCTCGTGACCCTACCACGATTGTGACGATTAGGAAACTAATTAAACCTTCTTAAGATCGTACTTATCAACCAGATGTCAGAACCTGCTGCACCCCCATGTGCACAACTGAATGATCTCTCAATACTTCTGCATCCTCGATCTGGTAACAATGGTTGAGCAACCTTGGCTCCATTATAACCCCTATATAGTATCACGAACCGTTGGCACATAGTTGACACGGAGTGCACAATTTCATACATGAGTGGATGCAAAAGAACATAAGATATATGATTCAAGCATAATAAATGTCGTACAATAAGGAATGAAAGAAGTGGAAATTTTCCTACTAGCTCTGTAGCCTCTCGAAGATAAGTACAGACATCTCTGTACCGATCCGGAGACTCTACTAAACTCATTCGTGACTCATAGAATCTATGAACCTAGAGCTCTAATACCAACTTGTCACGACCCAAAACTCCCACCTTAGGCGTCGTGATGGTACTTTGTCTCTAAGACTATGTAAGCCGATTATAATTATATTTCGAGTCTTTTTTTCTTCTTTGTTTTACATATAATTTAATACAAGTGTCGAAATCAAAAGCGAAAACATGTATAACAACCTCCCAAGAATGGTAATACTGAGTCACGAACTCTAGCTGAGTACATGTAATGATCTCAAGGATCGAGTATACAATATTGTTCGAATAAGAGTTGACAGTACAATAAAAATGGAAAAACTCCAAGGGACTGCGACGACCAAGCTGCTCTACCTTAAATCCTTGCGATCACACTCTAACCTCTGTCCGAGTCTGATATCTCCAATACCTGGCTCTGCACAAAAATATGCAGAAGTGTAGTATGAGTACACCATAGTCGGTACCTAGTAAGTATCAAGACTAACCTCGGTGGAGTAGTGACGAGGTACAATCAAGACACTCACTAGTCAAATAACCTATGCAATATAGCAGTATACAATAGTACTGAAAAATAACTAGCAGTGATAGCAACAAAAATTAACCAGTGATATAAACAACAAGGCAACAAGAACACTATAATTATTCCTTAAACGAATAAGGAACACAAGTACAACCAATTAATCAAGTCATTCAAATATAAATCTATCACATATAATTCTTTCGAATAAATACCTTTCGAATATACTTCTTTCAAATAAGTATCTTTCGAATATAAAATTCTTTCAAATAAGATATCTTTCGAATATACTTCTTTCAAATAAATATCTTTCGAATATAAATTCTTTCAAATAAAAGTTACTCTGTGACACCTCATTTCATATTCATTAAACACGGGTTTCAGCCTATTTTTTTTTATTTTTGTGACACGGGTCTCAGCGTACTTTCATGTTTTTACGGTACCTCGTGCCCATATTTCTATCAAAACCGTACGGACAACTCATGTGCCAATAATAAAAATTATCATATTTTCTCCGGCACCTCGTGCCCACATTTCATATATGTTGTGGCATGCAACCCGATCCCGTATAATATTAATCATACCTGTTGCGGCGTGCAACCCGATCCCATATAACATAATCCGCTCGGCACTAGCAACAGGCTCACAAATTCAACATAGATCAGACTATTATCAAGTTTACCGAAACAACAAGACAAGTTGCACAAGATATAAAAATAAACACAAGGAAAATCACAACATCACATGAAAATTACCAACGCAACAACCCACCATAATCACATAAAAATTACCAACACAATAACCCCACGTCATCACATATCATCTCTGACAATAGCCACCCTTATCTCTCCTATAGCCACACTTATCACTCCTATAATAGCCTCCCTTATGCCTCCGTCCTGACAATATCAATAGCCACCCTTATCGCTCATATAGCCACCCTCATCGCTCCTATAGCCACCGTTTTCGCTCAAATAATAGCCTCCCTTATCGCTACATTTAATTAGGGCTGCTTATCGGCGAATTGGGCGGTTAATTACTCTTAACGGTTTGGCTAAAAGGTTATCGGCTTTAAAATGTATTAATCCGCTAGCCACCCGATAAGATATCGGGCGGATTAATATCAGTTTACCTCTTATCGGGCGGTATATCGGCCTAATTCAATCTATATTGCGTGCATTAATTGTTTGTTGACCGCCTAGCATTCAAATTCAGAATAGGAAATTACACATTGAGTCCAGACATACATGTCTGTTAACGCCTACATAAGAATAATATAGTGTGTCATGTGTTGTACAGTGAAAAAAGTTGAGGCACAACACTGTTGTTCTTCTATTAAACATAGACAGCAGGCATTAGTTTAAACAAACAAAAGCAGAGGTGAACCATAGACAGGAGCTTAAACAATCTTGTTGTAGGGTGGGAGAATAAGCTAAGCTAAGCCAAGCCTGGGATCTTC
>AWOL01S0032099.1:0-16979 GCA_000715115.1 Nicotiana otophora
TTTAGTTTTGAAAATCATTTTTTCTGAAATAGCTTCCCGCATTTTAGCCCACCTTATCACACCGCATAGCTTCAAGTAGTTCCCCTGCTAGAAACAAGCATATCAAGCCCACCTTATCTCACCGCATGCGTTTCGACCCTAATCCTGATACCACCGCATGCGTATCAATATCACAACATATCACAAATCGCACCTTAAGTGCCCAATATCACAACTTGCCAAAAAAGTCAACAATAATAGTGTTTCCGGAATAAATAGCCCATGGCTCAACCACAATATGCACAAGAGTCTCAATAATAGCAACCAAAAGTTCTCCTATTTCATAGAATATCATATTGTTGAATTTGGTATTGACTTATAAAGGCCGTAATTCACATTGAGGAAAAGAAGTAAATTGTTGAAATACAATTATTGTGAATAACTCCACCAGAATGGTATTTCAATAATTGACAACTTTGCCTCACTGTGAATTACGGTCTTTATAAGTCAATACCAAATTCAACAACAAGATATTCCAAGAAATAGGAACATCAAGTAAGGGATTCAACGGTTAAATAATTAATAAGTAATAGAGAGGAAAATAACTTCAACTAAACATATAAAGTCAATTAGCAAGTAAGAGTTAAGATAATTATTAACGATGACAAGTAAAGCATGTGAAGATAGACTAACGATGATGAATATAACATATTATGGAAACTCAATTAAAGGCATGAAATGAATCTACGCAGCTAAAACTTGTCAATCCACATTTAGCCCATGTACACACTCGTCACCTTGCATACACGGCTTCAACATATCACAATTAACACAAAACAACAACAATCCTATGGGGTAATTCCCCCACACTAAGTTAGGGAAGACACTTGACTCAAAACACGCTAACTCAATCCACTAGTAAGCATTTCTCGTGATTATCTAACTCCGAACAACTTGAATATAGCCTAAACAACTCATACCATAAATCCAACCTACAGGAAGCTATTCTGAACAATAAAGTTGCAATCTTTAAGGAGAAACAAAAAGTCAACTCAAGTCAACCCCGCGCTAGTGTCTCGAAGCCTAACCAAACTTACAAAATCTAAACACCCATTCGATAACGAGTCCAACCATACAAGACTTACCCAAATCCAACTTCAACTCGCCTTTCAAATCCCCAAACTTTAGTCTAAGAAATTTCACAATTTGTCCCCAAACATTCCAACTCAAATCATTAATTAGATGACAAAAATAACAATGGATTCATGTAATATAGCCAAATCAGAGTTAGGATCACTTACCCTGATAATTTCCTTTAAGATCCCTCAAAAATCACCACAAACCAAACTCTCTAGGTCCAAAGATGAAAATGAGATAAAACCCTTGAACACCCCGTTTTCTTCCCAGCGATTTTCGCTTATGCGGGCACACTATCGCACCTGTGACGCAGCACCTATGGAAAAATCCATCACAAGTGCGGTTCCAACTAATCCCATGAAGTTCCGATTCTTCGGACACATTTCTCGCATCTTCGAGCCCGCATCTATGAAGCCTCGACCGCAAATGAGGTCCTTCACAAGTTCCTCACAGTTCTACTTCAGCGGAACAAAACTCGCGCCTATAGATGCGCATCTGCGCCCAGGTGTCCGCACCTGCGAAGCTAGGCCTGGACTTGCCTCCTCTGCTTATGTGATGCACCCTCACGCACCTGCTTGTCCGCACCTGCGGCCAAACACTCTGCTGGTGGGATGACACCAGAACAACATACCTCAGCAATTCAACCAAGTCAAAATTTATTCTGAATTCAATCTAAGTCACACCCAGGGCCCTCGGGACACCTTCTGAATATACCAACAAGTGACAAAACATATAACAGAACTATTCGAGAAAAAAAATCACATCAAACAACATCAATTCTACAAATCGCAATCCAATTCAAGCCTATTGAAACTATGAACATCTGACTTCCAAAACTAATGTCGATCCATACTAAATCAAGTCCGATTGACCTCAAATTTTGCACAATAGTCATAAATGACATGACAGACCTACTCTAGTTTCCGAAATCAGAATACGACCCGGATATCAATAAAGTGAACTCCCAGTCAAACTTCTCAACCTTCCAAACCTTCAACTTTGTAACTTTCACCAATTCAAGCCGAAACAACCTACAAACCTCCAAATCAATATCTGGACATGCTCCTAAGTCCAAAATTACCATTCGAAGCTATTGGAACAATCAAAACTCCATGCAGGAGTTTTCTACACAAAAGTCAAACTACGGTCAATTCCTTCAACTTAAACTTCAAACTCAGGGAGTAAGTGTCTCATTTCACTCCAAAACTCACCAAAACAAAAACCAAACACCACCAGCAAGTCACATAACCATAACAAAACATAAAGGAGGCAATAAATAGGGTATTGGGGCAAAAATACTCAAAATGATCGACCGAGTCCTTACATCCTCCCCCTCTTAAAACAAACGTTCGTCCTCGAATGATTATAGAGACATACCTAAAGTAGTGAAAAGATAAGGACAATGGGCATGCATATCATGCTCTGTCTCCCAAGTGGCCTCCTGGACTGGTTGACCCCTCCACTCAACCTTCAATGAAGCAATTCTCTTTGACCTCAACTTTTGGACCTGCCTGTCCAAGATGGCCATCAGCTCCTCAACATAAGACAAATTCTTGTCCTACTGTTTTGAGCGGAAATCCAACACATGGGACGGATCACCGTGATACTTATGGAGAATAGAAACATTGAATACTTGATGAACTGTAGCTATACTAGCTGTCAATGCAAGCTTGTAGTCTACCTCCCCAATCCTCTCAAGAATCACAAAAGGTCCGATATACCTAGGGCTGAACTTGTCGTTTCTTCCCGAACATCATAACACCTTTCATAGGCGAAACCTGGAGACATAACCTCTCTCCAACCATGAATACAACATCATGAACCTTCCGATCCGCATAACTCTTGTTTCTATATTGAACTATACGAAGCCGCTCCTGAATCAACTTGGCCTTTTCCAAAGAATCCTGAACCAAGTTTGTACCCAGTAGCCTCGCCTCACCTGGATGAAACCAACCCACCAAATACTGACACCACCTCCCATACACGGTCTCATACGAAGCCATCTAAATACTCTATTGGTATTTGTTATTTTAGGCAAACTCCACATGCGGCAAGAACTGATCCCAAGAACCCCCGAACTCTATAACATAGGCACGAAGCATGTCCTCCAATATATGAATAGTTGATGACGTCCACATCCACTACTAAAAAGTAAATGGACATGGTCGCATGCAATATAATTTACCTGACTATTATTCGAATTCGAATCCCATAGAGAACAATATGTAGGCAATTAGGCGTGTAAGAGAATTATCACTTATTATGCTAAGCCAGACACTTATAATGGTTTTGGGAATATTTATGTCTAAATGCGAAAATGTAATTTAACCTAGAAAGAAAGTAAAATGATCAATGGCTACAAGCATGGATGCAATGGGAATTATGCTCAAGTAATGATCCAATGTATTTCACGATTTTACAAATATGAGCAAGTTTATGTTAACTAGCCTCGAGTAATAATTCTATATTAGCTTCTTCCAAAGACTAACAAGACTTCCTAACTGAATTATCCCTAAAACAACTAAGAGATTAAGCACAACCGAATATGGCTACAAGTAGTTCAATCATATCCCTAGGTAGAATCTATAAAGTGGGGGTTAAAACCTCAAGTTCTTGTTAATTAATCTTTTCCAACCCCAAATTATATTTTTCAAAATTAATTCAAAGTTAATAGGCGAGTCATAGGGTTAGTTAAGCCCTTTGGAAACATTAAAGAACAAGAATAATTAAATAAGTAATAACTCACTTCATTATAAATAAAAATCGTTCAATACATAAGCACAACAATAACTAAAAAGGAAGTCCTTTCCAGACCCACAATCTCACATGTCGTGTGGCGCCTATCTCAATACTAGGCAAGCCGAGAATCTCAATATACCGCCACATCATTTAAGTTTGAAAATATAGTATTAATTTCAGTGGAAGAAAGCTCACAAATATATATATAAACACTCCCAAAACCTAGTGTCACCGAGTACATGAGCATCTAAATTAATAAAAAGTCTGACTGATAAAAATCACCGTCTGAAAATATAGAATAGTACAATAACTAAAAAGTAAGGGAGTCAAAGTCTGTGTACGCCAAGTAACTACCTTGATAGTCTCCAACATAATAAACTCCGAAATCTAGCAGGCGCTGTATCTGGGAGCACCTGGATCTGCACACGAGGTGTAGAGTGTAGTATGAGTACAACCAACTCAATAAGTAACAAGACTAACAATTGGGATGAAACTAATGACGCCCAGTATAGAAATAACAATACAGAAATGTAGGCATGTTTTCATGTTCAACAGTTACTCTCATTACAAATAAAATAGATCAATTCTGAACAATATGAGGAATATGACATCTCTGTATCTACATGCCAATGCACATACTGTATGTGATGCACCTTAGTGAAAACTCCNTTCCAAAATTAATTCAAAGTTAATAGGCGAGTCATAGGGTTAGTTAATCCCTTTGTAAACATTAAAGAACAAGAATAATTAAATAAATAATAACTCACTTCATTATAAATAAAAATCGTTCAATACATAAGCACAACAATAACTAAAAAGGAAGTCCTTTCAAGACCCACAATCTCACATGTCGTGTGGCGCCTATCTCAATACTAGGCAAGCCGAGAATCTCAATATACCGCCACATCATTTAAGTTTGAAAATATAGTATTTAATTTCAGTGGAAGAAAGCTCACAAATATATATATAAACACTCCCAAAACCTAGTGTCACCGAGTACATGAACATCTAAATTAATAAAAAGTCTGACTGATAAAAATCACCGTCTGAAAATATAGAATAGTACAATAACTAAAAAGTAAGGGAGTCAAAGTCTGTGTACGCCAAGTAACTACCTTGATAGTCTCCAACATAATAAACTCCGAAATCTAGCAGGCGCTGTATCTGGGAGCACCTGGATCTGCACACGAGGTGTAGAGTGTAGTATGAGTACAACCAACTCAATAAGTAACAAGACTAACAATTGGGATGAAAGTAATGACGCCCAGTATAGAAATAAAAATACAGAAATGTAGGCATGTTTTCATGTTCAACAGTTACTCTCATTACAAATAAAATAGATCAATTCTGAACAATATGAGGAATATGACATCTCTGTATCTACATGCCAATGCACATACTGTATGTGATGCACCTTAGTGAAAACTCCATATACTCACGATCTAAAATACTCAATCACCAAATACTGTATATGGCCAATGCAACCCAGGGAAGATGCATCCCAAATATATATGTATATCCATCAACTAACAGTCAGTCAGTAAGTACCGTATAAGGCTAATGCAGCCTAGGGGAAGATCTATCCCCGAATATCAATGATTCAGACAAGATCCATGTCCAGGGAAAATTCATCCCTCAATATAAATGCTTCGGGCAAGATCTATGCCCAGGGAAGATCTATCCCTCAATATATATATATGGTAAGATTCATGCCCAAGGAAGATCTATCCCATATATATATATATATATATATATATATATATATATATATATNTATGCTCACTGTGGGAGTGCAGACTCCGGAGGGGCTCCTTCAGCCCAAGTGCTATAATAGCCAGATCCAGGCATAAATTAAGTAAACATAGGTATCACTCAGGATCTCCAGTCTCCTGGGCTCCTAATGACATAAAAAATCAACCCGACATGACGATGTGATGTATTAATGAATGACAACAGAGACTAAGATACGATATGCAAGTGATAGATGTGACTGAGTATAAAATTGTAAATGTAAACAATTAGTTCAACAACCATACTACCCATGTGGGTCCCAAAATATATCGGTGTGTTGCCAAAACATGATCTTTAACATGAGTCTCAGCTCAATTTCTCTAAGACGTGGAGGATATGAAGATAATGACATTTATTTAATTATGCAAATCCACAGAATCAATTTAACTCAAAATTTCCATGATGCACGCCCACACGCCCGTCACCTAGCATGTGCGTCATCTCCAATACAAGTCATATCACGTGTAATTCAGGGAATCATACCCTCAAATCCAAGATTAGAAGTGTTACTTACCTCAAACCGTGTAATTTCTCATTCCGCTATGCCCTTGCCTCGTGAATTGGTCTCCGAAAGCATCGTATCTAGCCACAATTAATTTGATTCACTCAATACAAATTATTGGAATTAATTCCATAAGAAAATAATAATTTTCCAATAAAAATCAGAAATTTAACTCAAAATCGACCGTAGGGCCCACGTTTAGGAACCCAACAAAAGTTAAAAAATCCAAAAGGCCATTCAACCACGAGTCTAACCATGCCAATTTTACCAAAATTCGACCTCAACTCGACCTCCAAATCCTCAAATCTTATTTTCAAATGCCTAGGTTCAAATCCTTGATTTATACCTCAAAAACATGCAATCGTGTCGGATTATTTGATAATAATTCAATATTATACGGTAGAAATGATCACAAGTGATTTATCTCCAGATATTCAGTGATTTCTCGCTCAAATATCACCTCAACCCGTGTTTGGAATGTCCAAAAATGAGAAAATTCACGGACCCCTCTATTTTTGTACACTGTCCAGAGGTTCCGCACCGATAGAATTTTTAACCGCTTCTACAGATTTTCCCTACCTTCTGCGAAATTCCTTGCTTTTGCTATCACCCGCGTGCAGGTGCGAGTCTGCACCGGTGAGATGCCTTCCGCATATGCACTCCACAGTCCCCAGCCCCAGGCGCTGCTTCTGCGTTCCTTCTTGCGCAAGTGCGAGTCTGCTCCTGTGAGGTTCCTTCGGCACCTGTGCAGTTCGCTTTTGCGCACCTTATATCACATTTGCGAGCTCACTCCTGCGACCAATGTTCCACAGGTGCGATTGCACCAGAAGGCTTCAGCTTCATCAGTCTTCCAAATTCAAAAATCAATCTGTTAACCGTCTGAAACTCACCCAAGACCCTTGGGACTTAAACTAAATTTACCAAAAAATCCTACACCGTAATACGAACTTAGTCAAAGCCTTAAATCAAAACACAAATTGCACTCGAATTCAAGCCTAATGCACTTTGAAATTTCCAATTTCTACAAACAACATCGAAACCTATCAAATCACGCCGATTGACCTCACATTTTGTACACAAGTCATAAATGACATAACAGACCTATTCAAATTTTCAGAATCGGATTACGACCTCGATATCAAAAAGTCAACCCCCAGTCAAACATCCCAAAAAACAACTTTAGAAATTTCAAGTCTAATTCCACTACTAACTTCTAATTAATTTTTCGGACATGCTCCTAAGTACAAAATCACCATACAAAGCTATTAGAATCATCAAAATTCAAATCCGAGGTCGTTTACACATAATTCCACATCCGGTTAATTTTTCTAACTTAAATTGTCAATTATGAGACTAAGTGTCTTATTTCACTCCGAATTCCTTCCGAACTCGAACCAACTAACCCGGTAAGTCATAAAATAATTGTAAAACATAAATTGATCAGTAAATGGGTGAACGAGGTCATAATACTCAAAATGATTGGCCGAGTCGTTACACTTTCCCCCTCGTAAAGAAATGTTTATCCTCGAACGAGTTTAAAATCATACCTGGAGTCTAAAATATGTGTGGATATTTGCTCTGCATCTCCTGCTCAATCTCCCAAGTTCTTCTCCGACTGGATGGCCTCTCCACAGTACCTTCACTGAGACTCCAGGTCTAGACTGCGCCGTGCGAAGCCGTTCTTAAATCACTTTGACCTTCTTCAAAGCATCCTGAACCAAGTCAGTACCCAATAGCCTAGCCTCACCCGGCTCAAATCAACCAACCAGAGACCGACACCATCTTCCATACAGCCTCATACGGAGCCTTCTAAATTCTCGACCGGTAGCTGTTGCTGTATGCAAACTCCACGAGTGGCAGAAATTGATCCCAAGAACCGCCAAAATTAATGACACAAGCGTGTAGCATATCCTCCAATATCTAAATAGTGCGCTCGGACTGTCCGTTTGTCTGAGGGTGAAATGTTGTACTCAACTGAGCTTGTGTGCCCAATTCTCGCTGCACTGCTCTCCAAATCCGTGATGTGAACTGCGTGCCCCGATATGAAATGATGGACACTGGCACACCGTGTAGGCGAACAATCTCGCGAATGTAAATCCCAGCCAACCGCTTCAAAAAATAATTAGTACCAACTATAATAAAATGCGCAGACTTGGTCAACCGATCTATAATTACCCAAACTGCATCAAACTTCTTCAAAGTCTATGGGAGCCCAACTACGAAGACCATTGTAATACACTCCCGCTTCTACTCCGGAATTTCAAGTCTCTGAAGCAATCCACCCGGTCTCTGTGGGAGCCCAACAATGAACTGCATTATGCGACTGCATAACAGTTATGCGGACCGCATAGTGACCGCATATAGAGACAATTGTTTTTATCATTGTGTCAGCAATTATGCGACCGATATGCGGTTCACATAACTATTATTTGGTCACATATGCGACCGCATAACCGTTCTGGAGATCCATTTTTGGGTTTTTACAACCCGACCCTATTTCGTTAAATACACTCTTTGGGTAATTTTTGAGCTATAATCTGCTATTTTAGAGTGAGAGAGAGTGCCCTAGAGTGAGAAGGTATTCTTCAACTCTTGCCCAAGTTTTGGAAGATTAAGAAGGGAAACTCACTAGGTCTTCATCCTAGAGGTAAGATTTTACACCCTAACCCTCACTTTAGAATTTTATATAGAAATGGACAACTAGCAAGATAATTTCTTGGCAGAAGGGTTGTTTATTTACATGCATGTGCTATAAAAGGGTGTAGGAAGATTGTTGAACTAAAAAAGGTAAAGATTGGGTTGTGGGATGATGGAATTCTCCATTAAAGGACCTTGGAACCTTAATGCACACTTAGTGTTTGATAAAATGCTCAAATGAGTTAGGACCATGATCACCTTCCTAATTTTGATTGAATTTGTTATATTTCTACAATAGATTGAAGTTGCTAAGATTTCCGGAACATTTTAGAGGTTAAACTCTTCTCTTAGAATTGAATCCCACGATATTCATCTAAATGATGTAAGTCCCGAGTGATTCATTATGAAACTGGCTATTCCGACTAAGATTGGGTGGAAAGATATATATTCAACAAGCATCCCAAATGCTTTATTCATGTTACATTACCAATTGAGGATGTGTTAAAATATGGGTTGTGCATTAATAATATTTTGACTTAAAGTAAAGTTCAAATGAAGGCTATTATGCCACATTTTGTGAAATATCTCTATGTGCCTTAGACTCTAAATTGCTCACATGTGTGCTACACACCATGATTTGGATTGTATTTGTTGTTGATGATGATAATGATATTTGAAATTGATAAGGTGAGCATGAAATATTGAATATGGCCAACATGCCAAGAATGATCTTATAATTATGGCCGTTAGTGCCAATGAAATGAAAAGATGTGAAAGTAATATGAAATGCGATAATTGATATAAAAATGTTGATGTCTCAAATAAGACAGCCTAGCCAGTCGGGTCGTGATCGAACACCATGCCGCACACATGGTGGTGATTATGCTGGAAATGGTAATTGAAATGGTAATTGTGGTTGATGTCCCTAATGGATAGCCTAGCCGAAAATAGCTGGTGATGTCTTTTGGGCTAACAACTGCCCCAGCAGCCTTCATGGATCTTATGAATTGTGTTTTTAAGCCATTCCTCGACTCCTTTGTGATAGTGTTCATTGATGATATTCTTGTATATTCACGAAGTCAGGAGGACCATGCTGACCATCTCAGGGTAGTTTTGCAAACCCTGCATCAGCACAAATTATATGCAAAGTTTTCAAAATGTTAATTTTGGTTCGAGTCAGTCATATTCTTCGGTCATGTTGTCTCTAATGAAGGAATTAAGGTTGATCCTCGTAAAATTGCAGCTGTGAAGAATTGGCCGAGGCCTACAACTCCAACAGAGATTCGCAGTTTCTTAGGCTTAGCTGGATTTTACAGAAAGTTCGTGGAGGGGTTTTCTACTCTTTCCCCTCCATTGACTAAATTGACGTAGAAGGCAATTAAGTTCCAATGGTCAGATGCTTGTGAAAAGAGTTTCTAGGAATTGAAAGAAAGATTGACTACGGCACCGGTGTTGACTCTACAAGAGGGTATAGATGGATTTGTGGTATATTGTGATGCTTTAATAATCGGGCTTGGGTTTGTATTAATTCAACATGGGAAGGTGATAGCTTATGCTTCTAGGCAACCCAAGAATCATGAAAAGAACTATCCAACACATGATTTAAAACTTCCAGCATTGGTATTTTCATTGAAACTTTGGCGTCATTATTTATATGGGGTCCATGTGGATATATTCACGGACCATAAGGGCCTTCAATATATTTTCAAACTGAAGGAATTGAATCTGAGGCAGAGAAGATGGCTTGAATTACTCAAGGATTATGACATTGATATTTTATACCACCGGGGAAAGCTAATGTTGTGGCAGATGCTCTTAGCCGAAAATCTATGGGTAGTTTAGCACACTTGGAGGCATACCAAAGGCCATTGGCCAAGGAAGTTCATTGATTGTCTAGTTTGGGAGTTCATCTTACAGTCTCTAGTGAAGGAGGGGTAATTGTGTAGAAAAGGGCTAAATCATCGCTTGTTGTGGAAGTCAAAGAGAAGCAATACAACGATCAATTATTGGTGAAAATAAAAGAGGTAATTCATAAACATAAGACCATGGCCTTTTCTCTTGGCATGGATGATGGTACACCAAGGCACCAAGGGCGACTATGTGTTCCAAATGTGGATGGTCTCCGTGAAAGAATTTTGACTGAAGCTCACACTTCTAGATATTCGAACACCAAAGACCCGGTGGGTTGGTACAGAACAAAGAAATTCCAATGTGAAAATGGGAAATGATTAATATGGACTTTGTGGTAGGATTACCGTGTACTCCGCGCAAGTTTGACTCAATTTGGGTGATTGTGGATCGACTCACGAAGTGAGCACACGTTTTGCCGGTTAAGTCTACCAACATAGCGGAGCAGTATACAAAGTTGTATATCAAAGAAATAGTCAGGTTGCATGGCACCCCAGTTTCCATCATTTCTGATCGAGGAGCACAATTCATTACTAATTTTTGGAAAGAATTGCAGCAAGGTTTGGGTACTCAGGTGAATATTATTACAACCTTTCACCCATAGACTATCAGGCAGGTAGAGCGCACTATTCAAATGCTTAAGGATATGTTGCGTGCTTGTGTTCTAGACTTCAAAGGTAACTGGGATGATCATTTACCACTTATAGAATTTGCAAACAGTAATAGCTATCATGCTAGCATTCAGATGGCAGCATTCAAGGCTTTATATGGTAGGAGATGTAGATCTACCACTGGGTGGTTCGAAATTAGGGAAGCAGAGTTGATAGGGCCAGACCTCATTCATCAGGCTATAGAAAAAGCGAAAATCAATAAGGAGCAGTTGAAGACTGCTCAGAGTCATCAAAAATCCTATTTGGATGTTCGTCGCTGGGATTTGGAGTTCAAAGAATATGATTGGGTATTTTTAATGTTTCCCCCATGAAGGGTGTAATGCGATTTGGTAAGAAAGGGAAATTGGGTCCGAGGTATGTCGGACCGTACAAAATCATTCAGAGGGTCAGTGAGGTGGCATACAATCTTGTGCTACCACCTGAGATGTCATTAGTACACCCGGAGTTTCATGTGTCTATGTTGAAGAAAGTAGTTAGAGAACCGACACTCATTGTTCCGGTTGAGACTATTGAAGTAAATGAGAAATTGACTTACGAAGAGATTCCAGTTTCTATTATTGATTGCCAAGTCCGAAAATTGAGAAATAAAGAAATTACCTCCTTGAAAGTGTTGTGGCCAAACCAACAGGTTGAAGAGGCTACTTGGGAGGCCGAGGAAGAAATGAAGAAAAAGTATCCTTATTTGTTTGAATGACCATGTATTTATAATGTTGTGATCTAGGAAAATTATAAGACTTACTTTCTATGAATTATGTATTATTTGTACATTTGATGTTGAGGGTGTTCCGTTCTGGAAATATATTGCTTATGAGGCCACAGTTGGTGTTGTTTCGTATTATGTTACGTCGATGGATTATGTATATGCTGTTAGGATATGTTTCTGGGGCTCTCTTAAAGCTGGATAGGCCAAATTATAAAGGAAACTCTAGCGAAATATTTGGAAATTTAGGGAGTCAGTCAAATTTGGGGCTACTAGTTTGTGGTATAAAAGAAACTAAGTTGCATAAGATGCTAATGGCAGATTTTTACCCTCATTGGAGGACAAATGATCTTAAGCGGGGGAGAATGTAACACCTCAGAAAATTTTGACGTACTTAAGTGTAAAGCCCGGTAAAATTTGCAAAGAAAATAATGTTTCATGGTGCCGGACTAGGCTGACGTGTTGAACAATGTATCGGAAAGTAAAGGAAACTTTTTGAGGGAAAAGCGCCTTTACGCAGTCCATTATGCGACCGCATAATCACTCTGCGGGCCGCATAATGGCCACAGAAGTGAGCAGGAGAGGGCTATATCTGGCAGTAGCTATGCGGTCGACTATGCGACATCATAACTGTTATGCGGTGCATTATGCGACTGCATAATAGTTATGCGGACTGCATAGTGACCGCATACACAGACAGATTTCTGATCATTTTGTCAGCAATTATGCATCCAATATGCGTTCCGTATAACCACTATGCCGTCGCATATGCAATTGCAGAACCATTCCGGAGCTCCATTTTTGCATTTTTAAAACCCGACCCTATTTTGTTTACACTCTTTGGGGTCATTTTGAGCTATAATCTGATATTTTAGAGTGAGAGAGAGCCCTAGAGTGAGAAGGTATTCTTCAATAATTGTTCTTCAATTCTTGCCCAAGTTTTGGAAGATTAAGAAGGGAAACTCACTAGGTCTTCATCCTAGAGGTAAGATTCTACATCCTAATCCTCACTTTCGAATTTTATGTAGAAATGGACAACTAGCAAGATAATTTCTAGGCAAGAGGGTTGTTTATTTACATGCATGTGCTATAAAAGGGTGTAAGAATATTGTTGAACTAAAAATGGTAAAGATTGGGTTGTGGGGTGATGGAATTCTCCATAAAGGGACCTTGGAAACTTAATGCACACTTAGTGTTTAATAAAATGCTCAAATGAGCTAGGACCATGATCATCTTCCTAATTTTGATTCAATTTGTTATATTTCTACTATAGATTGAAGTTGCTAAGAATTATGCAACATTTTAGAGTTTAAGGAAGTTCAATTGAGGTATGTTGGCTAAACTCTTCTCTTAGAACTGAATCCCACGATATTCATGTAAATGATGTAAGTCCCGAGTGATTCATTATGAAACTGGTTATTCCGAGTAAGATTGGGTTGAAAGATATATGTTCAACAAGCATCCCTAATGCTTTATTCATGTTATGTTACCAATTGAGGACGTGTTAACCTATGGTCTATGCATTAATAATGTTTCGACTTTAAGTCAAGTTCAAATGAAGGCTATTATGCCAAATTTTGTGAAATATCTCTATGTCCCTTACTCTAAATTGCTCACATATGTACTACACACCTTGATTTGAATTGTATTCGTTATTGATGATGATAATGATATTTGAAATTGATAAGGTGAGCGTGAAATACTAAATATGGCCAACGCGCCAAGAATGATCTTATAATTATGGCCATTAGTGCCAATGAAATGAAACGATGTGAAATAATATGAAATGCGATGATTGATATAAAAAGGTTGATGTGTCAGATAAGACAGCCTAGCCGGTTGGGTCGTGATCAGACACCATGTCGCACACATGGTGGCGATTGTGCTGGAAATTATAATTGAAATGGTAATTGCGGTTGATGTCCCTAATGGATAGCCTAACCGATCGGGCTCCATGTAAAAGACGGTGATATTGATATTGAGTGTAATTGTGGTTGATGTCCCTAATGGATATCCTAACCGATCGGGCTCCGTGTAAAAGACGGTGGTATTGATATTGAGTGTAATTGTGGTTGATGTCTCTAATGAGATAGCCTAGCCGATCGGGTCATGATAGGACTCCGTGCTGAGAGTATGGTGGTATTGGTATGGGGAATAATGGTATTGTGAATAATGGCATATCGATACTAAACATCTCCCAATGTGAGATATGGAAATTAATTTGAACAGTGTCTTGATCCTAAATAGACGTTTGATGTTGATTAAAGCTTCCTTTGATATTATGATAATCTTGTATGTATTATTTGTCATTCTATTGAGAGAGTGTTTAGTTATACATACTAGTGCTATTCGACAGTACTAACGTCCCTTTTCACGGGGGAGCTACATCTTTAAATGGATGCAGGTCGTTCCACAACAGGAGATATTTGTTAGTGATAGTAGTGCACCTTCTTCCCAGCTGACTTGGTGAGTCCCACTTTTATCTGGGTTCATGAATCTTTTGTACTTTATGTATTCTGTTTGAGGTATGGCCGGGGCCTCGTCGCCGACATTATCATTGTACTCTTCTTCAACTATAGAGGCTCTGTAGACATAGTGTGGGTTGTGTATTGCTGCTGGGAGAGACAAACTATGCTATGTTGTGGTTGTATTACTTGTCCATTTGAGACTTTAAAAATGGTGAAACTTATGGTAAGAAATCGGTAATTGAAGACATGATCACTTTATTGTTTAATTAAGGAAAACATATATTCTCTTTATTCATGAATGAGTTGGGGTAGAAGGAATCTAATAGGCTTGCTCGGTCGGGTTCACTCTGTTGAGCGCCAGTCGCGCTCCTCGATTTTGGGGCGAGACAAACTTAGTATAAGAGCATAAGGTTTTAAAGTGTCCTAGGATGTCTCGGAGCCGTGTCTAGTAGAGTCCTTATTATCGGTGTGTTGTCGACCACATCTATAATTAGGATGCTACATGGGAATTTAGGAATAAAACCCTTCTTTCATGTTCTTGATCGTGCGATAAACCTGGTTGTAAGATTGTTCCTCCTTTAACTCCTGCGTTGCTCTAAATTTTAGTACATGGCACCTACGAAGAAGGCAAGAACTGGCCAACTAGCCAATGTCACCAGGAGTGACAATTGATCCTATAATTGATGATGCGGGTGAGCATTCGAGGAGTGAGAATATTCCTCCAGTTACTATACTGAATGACTCTACTACAACTAATCAGACCGCAGTTGTCCCTCCAACTGATATACCAGTTCAACCTCCAGTTACAGCTTTCGATTCTGGTGTTTCTGATGTTGATCTTAGAAGAGCCATACAAATGTTGGCTCAAATAGTGGCTTCCCAAGCCCAGAGGCCAAATGTTGCACCTACTTCTTCCAGTCAGCCAGGGGATTCTACTAGTTCCAGGGTGAACAGGTTTCTCCAGTTGGATCCTCCAGTGTTCACGGGTACTAACCCAGATGAGGATCCCAAAGATTTCATTGATGAGATGCACAAGACTCTCCGAGTCATGCGTGCTACTGAGACAGAAGTAGTGGAATTGGCCTCCTACTGCCTAAAAGAGGTGACATATTCTTGGTTTGAACTATAAGAGGAGTTCCGTGAAGAAGGGAGCTCTCTGGCGAGGTAGGGTGAGTTTGCCGATACGTTCATTGATCATTTCTTGCCTACCCAGACTAAGGTAGCCCGTGCTGCTGAGTTTGAGAACCTGAGGCAATGTAGCTTGAGTGTGTGGGATTACCAAATGAGATTCGCGTACCTGTCTAAATATGCTATTGCTTATGTTGCCCACTATGGAGGCTAGAGTTTTTCGATTTATACAGGGCCTTCGTTCCTTGGTGATTAATGAGGCCGCTACAGCAGCCTTGAATTCTGATATGAACTATGTAAAGATGGTGGCATTCGCTCACAGATACACGCAAATTAAGGAACTAAATGGAGCAAGAGGGTAGTAATAAGGCCCGGTCTGCGGGCAACTTTGGTGGTTCTTCTGGTGGTGGCAAGTCAACATTCAGGGGAGGGTCGTCAGGGCCATCACAGTCCTTTGCTTAGTCTTCGGTTAGTGCACCGCCATCAAGGCCTAGTCAGCAGTAGCAGTGAAGCCGTTTCAGGCCCAATTAGGGCAACATGGGCTCATATCAGCAGGGTCGTCATGGTGGTAAATTCCAGCAGCAGAGGAGCCCCACATGCCCTCATTATGGAAAGAAACACCTAGCAATATGCTACATGGACTTACCCATATGCTACGGATGCGGATTGAGGGGTCACATTCAGAAGGATTGTCGTTCGTCCCGCCAGGATGCGGGCAGGGGCCCAATACAACCAGCTAGTTCTGCAGCTACTACATCCGTAGCACCTCCTCCATCTCGAGGCACTCTAACACCTGCAGGGCGTGGTACAGCTAGGAGTGGAGCACAGAGTTCGGGTGGATCTGTCTGTTTCTATGTTGTGAGTGGTCGCAAGAATTCTGAGGCTTCTCCAGATGTTGTCACATGTATATTAACCGTGTAATCTCATGATGTATATGCTCTTATTGATCCCGGTTCTACTTTGTCATATGTCACACCTTATGTTGCTATGGAATTTGGGATATAACCAAAACAGCTTTATGAGCCGTTGTTTGTATCTACTCCGGTTTGTGAGTCTATTTTAGACGCGTGGGTTTATAGGGATTGTGTTGTCACGTTGCGTGGTTGGGACACCCGTGGCCGATGTTATTGAATTGAGAATGGTCGATTTTGATGTGATAATGGGTATGGATTGGCTTTATTCCTGTTTTTCCAAGTTTGATTACCGAACCATAACTGTTAGGTTCGAATTTCCAAATTAGCCAGTTATTGAGTGGAAGGGAGATTGATTTTGGGATTGATGTGATGCCAGACACACATCCTATATCTATTCCATCCTAC
>AWOL01S0032103.1:1491-12285 GCA_000715115.1 Nicotiana otophora
ATGATTAGAGAAATGAGAGAGGTCAGTTAGCGAAAACCCACAAAGGGCGCTACTAGCCGAATGAGGGTCTTCGATGCTCCGGCATGAGCACAACCAAGACAGTTTCAAGATGAACATTTGCGACGTATTTTGAGAATTAGACAGCTCAGACAGATCAGGCGTCCAGCCCAAAATGCATGTCATGATTCATTGAAGTCGGCACATATCTCTCCAGATAAGTCTCCTTATTTCTCTCCCCGAAAGGGACACCTTTTATTTAGACACAATTCCTTTTTCACTTCCAATTGCTCTTCTATTCTTTTCCATAATTTTTCTTAGATTCCTTTTCGGTTTAATCTTGCATCAAAAGAAAAGCAAAAATGGTTACAAAACTGTCTATAGTTTTCTCGTAATACCGAGCACAATTTGGAGCATATACGGCATTGACGAAGGCAGGAATCCATCTGTGATCTCTTTTAATAAGGCGGACAAAGTGTCTCAAAGAAATTGAAAAGGTCGCCTAAGCAAGACTTGCTTCATGGGAAAAGTTGATAAGCACTACAGACACAAACTGGTTCTGAGTGCAAGACAACTAAGTTTGATTTTAAAGAAATATTGCTTTGCCTTAGATACAAGGGTTAACGGTACCGTGGACATCCGGGTATGAAACAGCCAGGGGGGACGTCAGAGACAAAGTCTCCAGAAAATGACATAAAGTATCCGAGCATCTCGGTACCACTCTGATAGAATCAGTTCTTCGAAAACGGGGTGTCTGTGAACTCAAACTCCTCAGTGCATCAAGGCCACAAACCGACCACCACTTTAAAAACTCATAAATTTTCTTTCTTTGAAGCAGGAACAGAGCAGTGCAGAATGGCGGTTCTCAAAGGACGAATGTGACCAAATATAAGCTCCTTAAAATCTTCAGCATGCATCACTACTGTCCATACCTCTCATTTTTATAGCTTAACCCGGACAAAATCTTTTCACCTAGGGGGATCCAGCTCATAGGTCCGGGTAGAAGTACTCTTCGCCCAGGTTATTTTACCGTAGCTTAACCAAGGTAGAACATTTTTGCCTAGGGGGATCCAGCTCATGGTTCCAGGTAGAAGTACTCTTCGCTCAGGTTATTTTACGTAGCTTAACCTAGGTAGAACCTTTTTCGCCTAGGGGGATCGAGCTCATAGTTCCGGGTAGAAGTACTCTTCGCTCATGTTGTTTTATGTAGTTTAACCCGGGTAGAAACTTTTCGCCTAGGGGGATACAACTCATATTCCGAGTAGAACTACTCTTCGCCCAGGTTTGATTTTCGTAGTTTAACCCAGGTAGACCCTTTTCGCCCCGGGGATTCAACATTTTTTCAGTAATACAGGGCGCTAACCCCTGGTTATATTTCCTTTTCAGTAATACAGGGAACCAACCCCTGGTTACATATCCTTTTTAGTAATACAGGGTGCCAACCCCTGGTTAAATTTCCTTTTGAGTAATACAGGGCGCCAACCCCTGGTTACATTTCCTTTTCAGTAACACAGGGCGCAAACCCCTGGTTACGTTTCCTTTTCAGTAATACAGGGCGCCAACCCCTGGTTACATTTTTCTTTTCAGTAATACAGGGCGCCAACCCCTAGTTATATTTCTTTTTCAGTAATACAGGGCGCCAACCCCTGGTTACATTTCATTTTCAGTAATACATGGCACCAACCCCTGGTTACATTTCCTTTTCAGTAATACAGGGTGCCAACCTCTATTTACATTTTCTTCTCAGTAATACAGGGTACACCAATCCTCTGATTATATTTCCTTACCATCATAGGGTACACCAATCCATGATCTCCTTACCAGTATAGGGTACAGTAATCCCTAGCTGTGTTCTCCAACATAGGGTATACCACTCCCTAGTTGATTTGATTTTAAATGTAGGATACACCACTCCCTGGTATCATTGCCAATATAGGGTATCCCATTCTCTGACCACATTTTTCCAACATAAGGTACACAAATCCTTAGTTGAGACATTCTTTTGGGACAATAAAAAACAAAAATCATCATGACCTTTTCAGGGTATACCATTCCCGATCTTTTATTGCTTTTAATAAAGAAGTAGTTTAGAATTTTGTTAGAATAACTCACGAAATTTTCCTAGTGAAAATTGGGGCAGAAGAATTTCGTTTGTTTGTTTTTTGTGATGTCTGAGCAGGTTTTACCTCGAGGCACAAGGTTCGAGATGAACAAAAAAGAGGTCTGAATCCAAAATACAGAAAAGAAAAGAAAAGAAAAACAAGTGCATCCAAATGCAGAAGCAGATGAAAATGATATGGACTGCTCAAAACATGACTGAAGTTACGAGCTTCACATTTCTTGTTTTGCTCAGAAGAAGCCGTAGAAGAATGAACTAGTACCTACAGCTAGCAAGCATCAAGGTTCAGATCGGAGTATGCATGAACAACCAGTCAAGACTCAAGATCAAGGTTCAGAAGACTTATAAATAGGAATCTTGTAACTTATAGCTGATAGGCTTGTTTAGTTCCTTTAGATTTTTGATTTAATAACAGGGCCATGGACCAGAGCCTCGACGGAACCTAGCTCGACTTTCGAACTCATCACTCCATCATTCTTCTTGAACTACATGTGACCTGATTCTCTTATAACCCGCGATATGTAGGCTGTCCAAAACCAGGACTCGGTTGCACCTTTTTCTTTTATTCTCTTCCTCTTTTGAATAACGATATGGTTAAAACTTAGTCACACGGCTCACTTTATCTTTGCCTGAAAACTTTTAATGTTTTCAAGAAAGAGGGGTATGCTGTGAGCACCTAATATTTGACCGTGCTTGATCATTTTCCGCTTCCCAGGCGTGTCCCCACTCAACTTTTCTTTGTCCCTCATGCTTGGTCCCCCATGCTTGTCCCCCACACACAACCCCCCACATATCCCTATTTTCTTTCTTCACGTGAAGGGGGAAAAAAGAGGACCAAAGAATACCATCTTCTTCCCTCTATTAATTCCAGCAAGAAGAACATCACAGGACGGAGCCCCCGTTTTAAAAAACCAGCCGCATAACCCCTTAAACCCCCCTCATTTTTCCCTAAGACCAAGCTCTCATCTCTCTTTCTTAAAACAAAACAACAACACCGAGACAACGGCCAAGATCTTTAACAAAACTGCTGTCAAACCAGCCCTCTTTTCGCCCTCTAAAACTTCCCAAAATAGGCCCAGAACACACCCTTTTTCGCACAAAAATAGCAGATTCAAGGTCGAGTTCGAGTCCGGCGAGGTCGACGTATAAGTTCTCCGGTCGATGGTTCCTGTTGCTTGAGTTTATTTGTTGTTCATTTGGTCGTTGTCTCANTGATTTAATAACAGGGCCATGGACCAGAGCCTCGACGGAACCTAGCTCGACTTTCGAACTCATCACTCCATCATTCTTCTTGAACTACATGTGACCTGATTCTCTTATAACCCGCGATATGTAGGCTGTCCAAAACCAGGACTCGGTTGCACCTTTTTCTTTTATTCTCTTCCTCTTTTGAATAACGATATGGTTAAAACTTAGTCACACGGCTCACTTTATCTTTGCCTGAAAACTTTTAATGTTTTCAAGAAAGAGGGGTATGCTGTGAGCACCTAATATTTGACCGTGCTTGATCATTTTCCGCTTCCCAGGCGTGTCCCCACTCAACTTTTCTTTGTCCCTCATGCTTGTCCCCCATGCTTTGTCCCCCATGCTTGTCCCACATGCTTTGTCCCCCATGCTTGTCCCCCACACACAACCCCCCACATATCCCTATTTTCTTTCTTCACGTGAAGGGGGAAAAAAGAGGACCAAAGAATACCATCTTCTTCCCTCTATTAATTCCAGCAAGAAGAACATCACAGGACGGAGCCCCCATTTTAAAAAACCAGCCGCATAACCCCTTAAACCCCCCTCATTTTTCCCTAAGACCAAGCTCTCATCTCTCTTTCTTAAAACAAAACAACAACACCGAGACAACGGCCAAGATCTTTAACAAAACTGCTGTCAAACCAGCCCTCTTTTCGCCCTCTAAAACTTCCCAAAATAGGCCCAGAACACACCCTTTTTCGCACAAAAATAGCAGATTCAAGGTCGAGTTCGAGTCCGGCGAGGTCGACGTATAAGTTCTCCGGTCGATGGTTCCTGTTGCTTGAGTTTATTTGTTGTTCATTTGGTCGTTGTCTCATCTTGTCTATTGAGTTACAAGCTCTCAACTTCAGGTTCATTAATAGAGGAAATCAAGACCCAAATTGACTCGCTCTATTCTTTTCCAGATCTTTTGTGTCATATTTTCGGGTAAGCATTTTCTTTTAAGTTGAAAAGCCAATATAGTTTCATTCAATCAAAAGTTTTCTTTAAGATGATAATTGTATGTATAATTCTGTTGATTTGCTCCTTTGTTTTTTCCTCTGTTTGTCTTTATTATTAAAAGAGTACATCGTTACATGATTGAGTTACATTAGTGAAAAGTGAGAAGCGCGTTACTGAAAACAGGAGGTGTTGCGCTGAGCGTTTCATTTGTTGTCGAAATGGTTTTGATTACCTTGATACTAAGATAGCTATTGTCTTAGTCCTTCTCCAAGAAAGATGTTTGGTATTGTTTTTCAGGACTTGTGCTAAGTGTGTAGTAGCATATATTTAGAACTGTTTGGTGATTCCTTTAACCATGACGGTTGAGTAATTTTCTTTTTGGCCATAGGTCAGTACTGGTATAATTTATAATTTAGACACAGGTTAGTCAGTGAATCTATTGTGCTAAAGTTCAGACGTCCTTTTAATAGAACTCACGTGTTAACCCACATAAATTTTCATAATTTCAAATCAGCTTAGGAAATGAACAGCTCATGAACACCGTTAGTATGCTTTAAGAGCGATTAATAATAAGTCATCACGACTATGGTTATGGTTCCCGTGGCATGGTCATGATACATAGTCCCCAATTCGAGTGTGTGTTTCACGTGACTCGACCATAACTTCAAATAATTAAAACAAACTTATTGTGAATGACGGGTACGTTTTACGTGTGATTTGCGATGTGTACAAAAATAACAAGTGCGCGACGCCGCGTCTTGTTTAAATAAACTCCATAATTATTTTTTTTAATAATTAAAAGAGGATAAATAAAATATGGAAACTAATAAATCACAGAATTATCCAAAATTAATTCAAGCCAAGTTGTAGTCAATAAAGCGACCGTGTTAGAATCACGGGACTCGGGGAATGCCTTACACCTTCTCCCCGGTCAACATAATTCCTTATCCGGACTTTGTTTTTGCAGACCAATAATAATAGAGTCAAACATTCCTTTGACTAGGGATTCAAATAAAAGGTGACTTGGAACACCCAAATATCCATTCCGGGTGGCGACTCTGTAAATAAAGTAATCCCTATTTCAAAAAAATTGTCACTTTAATTGGAAAAACTCTTTAACCCATAATTCACACACATTATCTTTTTAGGGGTAGAAAAGGGGGTGTGACAGCTTTGACGACTCTGCTGGGGATACACCAAGAATTCGAGCTTGTACATTGACTTTGTTTGGCTTTATTAATTTTTGTATATATTGTGATTTATTTGGGCCTAATGTGTTACTTGTCCACTTTTATCCGTTTTGATATTGTTGAACTGTACATATAAATTGTATCCTCTCGCACCCTTCTGAGTCTTCTTATAGTTAGTTATGTTGTGTTTGCCTACCAGCATCACAAAATTTCTGTCTTGAGACAAAGCCAGCTAGCCTACCAGCTTCTGGTGAAGGATTTAGTCACACATGCTTAGGCGGGAGAGCTGTTAGCTAGCTAGTTCTGTTCTACTACTGGTGACGCTTGATGCTCTTCGGCTCGGGTTGTCCGCCCGGGTAAGTCAGGTCTAGATGCCATCTCCTTTAAGATTTACAAACTTAGAAGAACAAGCCACAAGCAATGAATATCCCTAGTAGGCTACGCTTTATTTGCATCATGTGCATTTGACTTAGAAGCGCCCGACACAGAAGTCGAGTTCAGTTTTAGGACAGACTTTGTTGAGACCATTATGTCATGTTATGTGCTACTTGTTGCATTATTTGGGAGGCTTGCATGTCGACTGGATTTAGCATATATCTGTTGAACGAAGAGAGAAAAAAATGATGTGGTTTAGTGCATATGATTTTTAAAGATTAATTTTCAAAAAAAAAAAGAAAAAAAAAAGAACATAATCGATTTTAACCGAACTATGCGGGTCTGATTCTCACCGGATGTGAGATACATAGGCAAACCTCATCGGTTCCCGGCCCCTATTTTCAAAAATCCAAAAAAATATTTTTTCTTTAATTCCTTCTTTAGAAGTTTTTATTTGATGTCAAATCCAAAAATCCAAAAATATTTTCTTCTTTAAAACAAATGTCTTTCTCCCAAAAAAAACAAAATCAAAATCCAAAAAAACTATTTGCTGACTTTTTAAATTTACAAAAAAAATGAAAATTCAAAATATTTTCTTTATTTTTTTAAAAAAAGATCTTTCTTTCGAAGATTCCAAAAAAAAGCAAAATAAAAAAAATATTTGTTTAGAAGTTTTCTTAAAAAAAAAAAATCCAAAATAAAGAAAAATCCAAAATATTTTCCTTGTTAGGAGCTTTTGTAATCTGTTTTGTATATAAAAAAAATAAAGGAAAAAAAAGTTAATTTATTTACTTTATTCCTAATCTTCCTGAACTACATAATGATCTGATTCATGCGGCGTCATGATACGTAAGCAATCCCCATCGGATTCGATCATAGCCATAAACAAATTGAGTGAAACAAAATCAAAACAAATTGAGTGAAAAAGAAAGAAAAGAGTGACAAAAAATAATAGAGAAAAACAAAGAGCGAAAAACAACAAAAAGACAAAAAAAACAAATCAAGATATGACAAAAAAAATCAAAAAAAAAGAAAAAAAGGAAAAAAAGAAGAAGAGAGAGAGAGCCTCCCGAGATGGATTACCCCTTTTGGTGAATCATACTCGATCTTGTTCCAAAAGCTAGTCAGACTAGGTCTACTTTGGTCAGTAGTCCCGAACCGGCCAAACCCTGAGTCCCATTCGCACCAGGCTAATGCTAGATGTGAATACCACTCTGGAGCAGTGAGACATGATACAAAAGACTATTAGACTCTTAAGAGAGCAGTGGAAGACCTCATCAAGGTCAAGGAAATAGTGCTTAGGGATGAAGAAGCCCCTAATATGATGAACAATTCTCTGCCTACTCACACCAATGGGCCAGTAATCAGAATGATCTGTGAAGATGAGAAATTTGATCTGGCACTGAAGGCCATTGCATCCATTGCCGAGACAGAAGAGAAACCTAAAAACGGGTGCCAAACCTGAAAAGTTCTCTGTCATATGGGAGTCTCGGTAGCCGATCTTGCTATCTTTTCTGCGTCCGAATTATTTCAGGATCTAATTCGAATATTTTACTTCACTGCTTTGCTTTCTGATGTAAACCCTTCTATCTTTAAAACTTTTTTAAAAAAATCAAATGAAATTAATATTTCATTGTCGGGGAATGTTTCTTTTCTTAATCTTGTCACTTTTCTTATTCTCCTTTTAGTTCTGTTAATGCAGATTTTAATGACGACATGCTTGCGGACTTCATGCCCAGATCCTAAAACGCTGTCAGACCCCAAAATAATAGATCAAGAAACAAAATATTTTAAAGACAGGGATTGTAAGAAAATAAATAGAAAATTGGAACGAAGTTGAGATTCCCTCTCTTCGGATCATTGTTGAAGCCGGGAGTGAGGATAAAGATTGGGCCAAGAATCGATTGAAATAATTGACACTGATGGATGAAAAATGATTGGCCGCAATTTGCCACGGGCATTTGTACCAACAAAGAATGGTCCGTGTCTACAACAAGAAAGTGCGGCCCAATAAATTTAAAATAGGACAACTCATTCTGAGACGTATCCTCCTAACTCATGAAGAGGCTAAAGGAAAATTATCTCCAAATTGGAAAGGTACATACATTGTAATGAGAGTACTGCAAAAGAGAGCGTTGTACCTGGGAAGCAATGAAGAAAGTGTCCCTGAAACAACCGTCAACGCGGATGCAGTCAAAAGGTACTATGTTTGACCCTCTATATAGTAGTAATATTCTCTGATTGGGATGATGAAGGCTTTCATTCTCGCTATCCAAACACCATCAACCCTTTGCTAACCCTTTTGAGCCGGTTACCTTTCTTTGATTACCCTCTTTGGAACCTGAAGATGTTATTTTTTTAAAAAAAGAAACAGGAAAAAAAAAAGAAAAACAAATAAAAGAAGAAGAAAAAAATAAAAACAAAAATAAAATGAAAAAAAATAAAAAAATCAAACAAGTTCATGTTAATCGAACTACGTTCGACTTGATTCCGAAAGCATACGTAGGCTGCCTCTCTCTGGGGTTCAGTCACACCAAAATAAAAATTTACATTCCCCCAAAAGTTGAAACTGGGGTAGGTGTTATAATGGTTCGGCAATGGTTTCGCTTGAGAGGTTCCAAAGATGTAATTCAATCCAAATCCTTTTTACCCAAATCCTTTTCAAGTCCTTCCCATCAATCAATGAGAATGTTCAAGAATTGGAGGATACAATCACCTGGATCTGATGCCACAAAAATGAGAGAAATAAAATAAGAGAGTCTTATTGGTGAAAACCCTCACGGGCACCATAGGGCGATGGCGAGCAAATAAAATGAAAATGAGAGAGTCTTGTTAGTGAAAACCCGCAAAGGGCACTATAAGGCGATGTTGAAAATAGAAATGAGAGAGTTTAGTTGGTGAAAACCCTCAAAGGGCACTACTGATCGAAACGAGGATCTTCACAGCCATTGGTATTTACAATCCTGTGCAAGGTTTCTAGGTTTCGAGGCAAAAGTTGTGATGAATTTCTAAGTCGGACGGTTTACACAGATCAGACATCAAGTCCAAAAGGCATGTCATGTTCATTGAAGTCCGCATATACTCCAGATAAATCATTCTTTCCTTCCCCGAAAGGGATACCTCTTGTCTAAATTCATTGTCCATTCCATTGTTTGTTTTTCTTTGAATCCATTTTGGTCTAACTTTGTTTCAAAACTAAGGCAAAGAAGGGATATCAAGACTGATTTACAGGGCTTTCGTTTGATACAAGCTAATATGCAAAAACGTCACCCAGACTCGGCAGCGACATCAAGTCAACCCCGACTAGCCATGGCCGCTGATGCTTAGAAATCAAAAACTCTTGTAAAAAGGAAATCAAATTGAAAGTGCCTACAAGGCAAAATGAAGTTGAATAGGTTAAGTCCCAAGTGGCTAACTGTTTTGGCAAAGTTTGAAAAGCTAAAGATTTCCCAATTATCAGAAATTGGAAGTTTCAGAGGAAAGAAGTCGAAAGTGAAATTCACAAAGGCAAAACAAAGTTGAAAAGGTTAAGTCTCACGCGACCAACCGTCATATAAAAGTTTTGAAAAGACAAAGGCTCTCCAGGGCCAGACATGCTAGTGGTATTCAGGAAACATCTAGTGGTAGGTTGAAATCATCATCAAAAGAAGATGGGCACAAAGCCAAGCTTCCAAAGACATCAAGGCCACAAACTGACCACTATTTGCAAAACTCACAATTTTTCTTTGTTTGCAGCATGAACAAAATAGTGCAGAATGGTGATTTCTAAAGGACGAATGTCACCAAAGGTAAGTTTCCTTAAAATCTCCACTTTCCTTTATTTTTAGCATGCATAACTATTGTTCATACCTCTCATTTTCATAGCTTAACCCATGTAGAACCTTTTCGCCTAGGGGGATTCAGCTTATAGTTCCGGGTAGAAGCACTCTTCGCCCAAGCTTGTTTTTCGTAGCTTAACCCAGGTAGAACATTTTCGCCTAGGGGGATCCAGCTAATATTTCCGGGTAGAAGTACTTTTCACCCAGGCTGTTTTACGTAGCTTAACCTAGGTAGAACCTTTTCGCCTAGGGGGATTAAGCTCATAGTTCCGGGTAGAAGCACTCTTTGCCCAGGCTTGTTTTTCGTAGCTTAACCCAGGTAGAACATTTTCGCCTAGGGGAATCCAGCTAATATTTTCGGGTAGAAGTACTTTTTGCCCAAGTTGTTTTACGTAGCTTAACCCAGATAGAACTTTTTTGGCCTAGGGGGATTCAACACATAGTTCTGGGTAGAAGCACTCTTCACCCAGGCTTATTTTTTCTACCTTAACCCAGGTAGAACCTTTTCGCCTAGGGGGATCCAGCTCATAGTTTCCGGGTAGAAGTACTCTTCGCCTAGGCTTGTTTTCTGTAGCTTAACTTAGGTAGAACCTTTTTCGCCTAGGGGGATCCAGCTCATAGTTCCGGGTAGAAGTACTCTTCGCTCATGTTGTTTTATGTAGCTTAACCCAGATAGAACTTATTCGCCTAGGGGGATCCAGCTCATAGTTCCAGGTAGAAGTACTTTTCGCCCAGGGTATCTTTTGTAGCTTAACCCAGGTAGAACGTTTTCGCCTAGGGGGATCCAGCTCATAGTTCCGGGTAGAAGTACTCTTCGCCCAGGCTGTTTTACGAAGCTTAACCCAGGTAAAATATTTTCACCTAGGGGGATCTAGCTCATAGTTCCGGGTAGAAGTACTCTTCGCTCAGGTTGTTTTGCGTAGCTTAACCCAGGTAGAAACCTTTTCTCCTAGGGGGATCCAGCTCATAGTTCCGGATAGAAGTTTTTTTCGCCCAGGTTGTTTTAGGAAGCTTAACCCAGGTAGAACATTTTCGCCTAGGGGGATCCAGCTCATATTTTCGGATAGAAGTAATATTCGCCCAGGATTGGTTTTTGTAGCTTAACCCA
>AWOL01S0032103.1:12396-76507 GCA_000715115.1 Nicotiana otophora
CGCCCAGGTTGTTTTACGTAGCTTAACCCAGGTAGAACCTTTTCGCCTAGGGGGATTCAGCTCATAGTTCCGGGTAGAAGCACTCTTCGCCCAGGCTTGGTTTTCGTAGCTTAACCCATGTAGAACATTTTCGCCTAGGGGGGTCCAGCTAATATTTCCGGGTAGAAGTACTTTTTGCCCAGGCTGGTTTACGTAGCTTAACCCGGATATAACTTTTTCGCCTAGGGGGATCCAACTCATATTTCCTGGTAGAAGTACTATTCGCCCAGGATTGGGTTTTGTAGCTTAACCCAGGTATAACCTTTTAGCCTAAGAACATTTTCTCCTAGGGGGATCTAGCTAATATTTCCGGGTAGAAGTACTTTTCGCCCAGGTTGTTTTACGTAGCTTAACCCAGGTAGAACCTTTTCGCCTAGGGGGATTCAACTCATAGTTCCGGGTAGAAGCACTCTTCGCCCAGGCTTGTTTTTCGTAGCTTAACCCAAGTAGAATATTTTTGCCTAGGGGGATCCAGCTAATATTTCTGGGTAGAAGTACTTTTCGCCTAGGCTGTTTTATGTAGCTTAACCCAGATAGAACTTTTTTGCCTAGGGGGATTCAGCTCATAGTTCCGGGTAGAAGCACTCTTCGCCCAGGCTTGTTTTTCGTAGCTTAACCCAGGTAGATCTTTTTTGCCTAGGGGGATCTAACTCATAGTTTCCGGGTAGAAGAACTCTTCGCCTAGGCTTGTTTTCTGTAGCTTAACCCAGGTAGAACCTTTTTCGCCTAGGGGGATCCAGCTCATAGTTCCGGGTAGAAGCACTCTTCGCCCAGGCTTGTTTTTCGTAGCTTAACCCAGGTATATCTTTTCTCCTTGGGGGATCCAGCTCAAAGTTCCGGGTAGAATTACTCTTCGCCCATGCTGTTTTACGTAGCTTAATCTAGGTAGAACCTTTTCACCTAAGGGATCCAGCTCATAGTTCCGGGTAGAAGTACTCTTCGCCCAGGTTGTTTTATGTAGCTTAACCTAGGTAGAACATTTTCGCCTAGGGGGATCTAGCTCATAGTTCCGGGTAGAAGTACTCTTCGCCCATGTTGTTTTACGTAGCTTAACCCAGGTAGAACATTTTCACCTAGGGGATCCAGCTCATAGTTCCGGGTAGAAGTACTCTTCGCCCATGTTGTTTTACGTAGCTTAACCCAGGTAGAACATTTTCACCTAGGGGATCCAGCTCATAGTTCCGGGTAGAAGTACTCTTCGCCCAGGCTTGCTTTTCGTAGCTTAACCCAAGTAGAACCTTTTCACTTTGGGGGATCTAACTCATATTTCCGGGTAAAACATTTTCGCCTAGGGGATCTAGCTCATATTTCCGGATAGAAGTACTCTTTACCGAGGTTTGCTTTTCATAGTTTAACCAGGTAGAACCTTTTCGCCAAGGGGATTCAGCATTTTTTCAGTAATACAGGGCACCAACCCCTGGTTACATTTCCTTTTTAGTAATACAGGGCACCAACCCCTGGTTACATTTCCTTTTAGTAATACAGGGTACCATCCCCTGGTTATATTTCTTTTTAGTAATACAGGGCGCCATCCCCTGGTTACATTTCCTTTTAGTAATATAGGGCGACAACCCCTGGTTACATTTCCTTTTCAGTAATACATGGCGCCAACCCTGATCACATTTACTTTTCAGTAAAAAGGGGCCCCAACCCCTGATTACATTTCTTTTTAGTAATACAAGGCACCATTCCCTGGTTACATTTCCTTTTAGTAATATAGTGTGCCAACCCCTGGTTACATTTCCTTTTCAGTAATACAGGGCGCCAACCCCTGGTTATATTTCCTTTTAGTAATACATGGCACTAACCCCTGGTTACATTTCCTTTTCAGTAATACAGGGCGCCAACCCCTGGTTACATTTCCTTTTTGAGTAATACAGAGCGCCAATCCATGGTTATATTTCCTTTTCAGTAATACATGGCGTCAACCCCTGGTTGCATTTCCTTTTCAGTAATACAGGGCGCCAACCCCTGGTTACATTTCCTTTTCAGTAATACAGGGCGCCAACCCCTGGTTACATTTCCTTTTCAGTAATACAGGGCGCCAACCCCTGGTTACATTTCCTTTTCAGTAATACAGGGCGCCAACCCCTGGTTACATTTCCTTTTCAGTAATACAGGGCGCCAACCCCTGGTTACATTTCCTTTTCAGTAATACAGGGCGCCAACCCCTGGTTACATTTCCTTTTCAGTAATACAGGGCGCCAACCCCTGGTTACATTTCCTTTTCAGTAATACAGGGCGCCAACCCCTGGTTACATTTCCTTTTCAGTAATACAGGGCGCCAACCCCTGGTTACATTTCCTTTTCAGTAATACAGGGCGCCAACCCCTGGTTACATTTCCTTTTCAGTAATACAGGGCGCCAACCCCTGGTTACATTTCCTTTTCAGTAATACAGGGCGCCAACCCCTGGTTACATTTCCTTTTCAGTAATACAGGGCGCCAACCCCTGGTTACATTTCCTTTTCAGTAATACAGGGCGCCAACCCCTGGTTACATTTCCTTTTCAGTAATACAGGGCGCCAACCCCTGGTTACATTTCCTTTTCAGTAATACAGGGCGCCAACCCCTGGTTACATTTCCTTTTCAGTAATACAGGGCGCCAACCCCTGGTTACATTTCCTTTTCAGTAATACAGGGCGCCAACCCCTGGTTACATTTCCTTTTCAGTAATACAGGGCGCCAACCCCTGGTTACATTTCCTTTTTGAGTAATACAGAGCGCCAATCCATGGTTATATTTCCTTTTCAGTAATACATGGCGTCAACCCCTGGTTGCATTTCCTTTTCAGTAATACAGGGAACCAACCCCTAGTTACATTTCCTTTTCGGTAATACAGGGTGTCAACCCCTAGTTACATTTCCTTCTCTGTAATACTAGGTACACCAATCCCCTGATTATATTTCCTGACCAGTATAGGGTACACCAGTCCCTAGATGTGTTCTCCAACATAGGGTACACCACTCCTTATTTGATTTGATCTTAAATGCATGATACACCACTCCCTGATATCATTGCTAATATAGGGTATCACATTCCCTGGCCACATTTTTCTAACATAAGGTACACCATTCCTTAGTCGAGACATTCTTTTGGGACAATAAAGGAATATTATCCAAAAACAAAAATCATCATGACCTTTTCAGGGTATACCATTCCCGATCTTTTATTTCTTTTAATAAAGAAGTAGTTTTGAATTTTATTACAATAACTCACGAAATATTTCTGTTGAAAACTGGGGCAGAAAAATTTCGTTCGTTTGTTTGTTGTGGTGTATGAGCAGGTTTTATCTCGAGGCACATGGTTCAACATGAACATAAGAATAAGTCTCAATCCAAAATAAAAGAAAAGAAAAGAAAATGAAGTGAATCCAGAATGCAGAAGCAGATGGAAAGGATATGGACTGCTCAAAACATGACTGAAGTTACGAGCTTCACATTTTATGTTTTGCTCGGAAGAAGCCGTAGAAGAATGAACTAGCACCTACAGCTAGCAAGCATCAAGGTTCAGATTAGAGTTTTCATGAACAACCAGGCAAGACCCAAGATCAAGCTTCAGAAGACTTATAGATAGAAATCTTGTAACTCATTGCTGATAGGCTTGTTTAGTTCCTTTTAGATTTTGACGTAATAACCGGGGCACGGACCGCAGCCTCGACGAAACCTCGCTCGACTCTCAAACTCATCACTCTATCATTCTACTTGAACTACACGTGACCTGATTCCCTTATAACCCGGGATATGTAGGTTGTCCAAAACCAGGACTCGGTTGCACCTTTTTCTTTTATTTTCTTCCTCTTTTGAATAACGATATGGTCAAAACTTAGTCACACGACTCACTTTATCTTTGCCTGAAAACTTTTAATGTTTCCAAACAAAGTGGGGCAGCTGTGAGCACCTAATAGTTTACCGTGCTTGAATATTTTCCGCTTACATCTTCCACGCGTGTCCCCAATCCACTTTCCTTTGCTCCCCACTCCACTCTCCATTGTTCCCACTCCTTGTCTCCCATGATTGTCCCCCATCAGAACCCCCCACATGTCCCTTTTTCAGAAAATACACACACACACACACGAAGGGGGGAGGGGGGCTGAAAACAAAAGGAGTGAGGAGAAAAATGGGGGCTCCTGTTTCTTCTTAAAAAAGCCAAAATGCAGCAGCTCAGTGGGGGAGGAGACTACCACAAAATCTCCATTAACAATACTTCATCAACCATCAAAGCTTCATGGATTTTCCCTCCATCTTTAGCTCCAAAAGCAGCTAAAAAACAGCCCTTTTCCAGCAAATAATCAACTGCGAAAATAGCCAAAAAATGATAAAAACCAGTCCAAATCCCAGCCCCAAAACATCCGTAAAAATCCACGAAACATCCATGAAAATCAAGCCAAAACATGGCTGAAGTTGCTGCCTAAACGTAGCAACAGTTACCCATTTAAAACACGCGAGTTTCAGTCGAGGGAGGCAAGTTCGCCATTCCGTTTCGTTTGATGCTCTAGTCCACTGTCAAGTTTGGTTAGTTTTCTTCCTTGTAACCCAACACTCGAGGCTCTTTATTAATACAGTGAAAAGCTCTGCTCAACAAAGGTCACTTTCTTCTTTGATTCACTTTTGGTTTAATATCATGTTCTTGTTTAATCTTTTAGTGCTTTATTTTGTTTAAATGTCTTTGATAGCTTACTAAATTTCTTTGTTGCCTACATTTGTTTAAGAACATCACTAGAATTTGTATGAGTTAAGATTTATATTCATTTGTTTACTTGATGGGTGAAAGTTACTGATTTGCATATTTCATCGCACTATTAAATTTCTTTTGTAGGTAAAATAACTACTAAAAACAATGAATGAATAAAGGGATTTCTATTAAGCTCTAATCAAATAGGTTGTGGTTGTTTTGTTTGTTTTCTTCTTTTTATTTTTCTTATCCTGTAAGCATATAGTTTTGGTTTAATTTATATACATGTAAAATGGGGAACATTTGAAGAAGACATTAGTTTAGTTGGTATTGTGCCTTGTGATTTATGGTGTATCAAGATGGGCCATAGGTTTGCTTGGTGGAAATTAAAAGGTTTCTTAGTTAATATTTGTTTTAGTTCATATAGTATGCCATAAATGTGATTTGATTAGCTAGTTGGAGTTTTAGAGATGTTTGATTATGTTTGGAGTAGTTTGGGGCTGATAGGATTTAAGAAGATCTAGCCTTTTGTCTCCATTTATTTCATAATTATAATAGTCAAATCTTACCCCTTTCACAATGATCCCCATAAATCTTGGGCCTTAATCTCAAACTAGTTTAGGAAAATAACTCATAAATATCTTTAGTATGCTTTAGGCGCATAGTAATAAATCAATTATCGTGATTATGTATACATTTACGTGATGTAATTACGATTTCCAAAGTTAAAGGCAAGGTATGCGTTCACGCAACTTTGACAGAACAATTTTAATAATAATAAAACGGGTACACGTACACGTGACTCGTTTCAAGATAATTCCTTAATTACGAATAATCAAGCAATAAAAGCGGATAAAGAAAAATATAGAAACCAATAAATCACAGTTTGTCCAAAATTAATTCAAGCCAAGTTGTAGTCAATAAAGCGACCGTGCTAGAACCACAGGATTCGGGGAATGCCTTACACCTTCTCCCCGGTCAACAGAATTCCTTATTCAAACTTTGTTTTCGCAGACCAATAATAATAGAGTCAAACCTTCCTTTGACTAGGGATTCAAATAAAAGGTGACTTGGAACACCCAAAACTCAATTCCAAGTGGCGTCTCTGTAAATAAAATAATCCCTAATCAAGTTTGTCACTTTATTTGGAAAAACTCTTTAACCCACCATCCATAACACACATTATCATTTTGGGGGGGCATAAAAGGGGTATGACAGACTTATGTATAAACGACCTCGGATTGGAATTGTGATGGTTCCATTAGCTCCGTTGGGTGATTATGGACTTAGAAGCGTGTCCGGATTGTGATTTGGAGGGCGAGAGTAGAATTAGGCTTGAAATGGCAAAAGTCGAATTTTTGGAAAGTTTGACCCGGGGGTTGACTTTTTGATATGGGGGTCGGATTCCGATTCCGGAAGTTGCAGTAGGTTTGTGGGGTCATTTATGACTTATGTGCAAAATTTGAAGTCAATCAAACGTGATTTGATAGGTTTTGGCGTTGTTTGTAGAATTTGGAAATTTCAAAATTCATTAGGTTTGAATCCGTGTGTAATTCGTGTTTTGATGTTGTTTGAAGTGATGTAAAGGTTCGACTAAGTTTGTATGATATTTTGGGACTTGATGGTATGTTTGGTTGAGGTCCCGGGGGGCCTCGAGTGAGTTTCGGGTGGTTAACGGATCAGTTTTGGACTTTTGTTGATGGCTGATGTCTGCTGTTGCGTTTTTCTAGTTTCCTCTTACGCGTTCGCGAGGGGAGCCTCGCGCTCGCGAAGGGTGTTTGTGAGTTGGGAATATTTGCTCTTCGCGTTCGTGAAGAGGAGGACACGAACGCAAAGGTATGGTCTCTGTGTGCATCGCGAATGCGGGAGTGGTGTCGCGTTCGCGAAGAGGAGTGAGGCAGTTGGGGACCCCCCAGCCTTTTGGTCTACGCGTTCGCGAGGCATGGGCCGCATTCGTGAAGGTCAGAGTTGGTAAAGCATCGCGTTCGCGAAGAGTTAAACTGAGAGGCAGTCAAATTAGTCTACGAGAACGCGAGAGGACGATCACGTTCACGAAGAAGGAAATCTGGGCAATAGTATTTATTTCAAAAACGAGGGTTTGAACCCATTCTTCATATTTTGAGCTAGAGACCACGGATTTGGGCGATTCTTGAAGGGATTTTCGTGGAGTTTATTGGGGTAAGCGATTCTTCCTTAATTTTGGCTAAATTCCATGATTATGTATTTAATTCTTTCATCTAATTTGTGATTTGGGGTGGAAAATTGGGAAAAAAAGAGGAAGTGTTCTTGAGTTAGATTTTTGAGGTTTTGAATGGGATTTTGTTATCGGATTTGAGTAAATTTGGTATGGTTAGACTCGTGAGTGAATGGGCTTACGTGTTTTTTGACATTTGTCGAATTTCGAGACGTGTGCCCGATGCCGGCTTTTGACCAATTTTGGAATTTTGGCTTATAATTTTGTAATTTTCTTATGGAATTGATTCCTTTAGTCCGTATTGATTGCATTGTACTGATTGTGGTTTTTAAATCTGGTCCTGAGGGTATGAAACCCCGGATTTAGTGTTATATGATTATTTTAGAGGTGACGCACATGCTAGGTGACGGGCGTGTGGGCGTGCACCGTGGGAATTGTGACTTGGTCCATTCCGTGAAACTGAGAAGTTGAATAAACTTGTTGTTAACTATATACTCTTCATGCGTTATAGAAATTTGACTGTGAATCATGTTAGAGACCATAATTAGGCTATGTGTTAGTACTGTTGGGACCCACAGAGGTCGTGTTACATGTTGGATTACCTGCTAAATGCTACTTGCACTCAATCTCAGTTTTATTCGAATATCATATATCTGTCTCTATTATTCTCTTTGATACATCATATTATTGCTATTTGGGATGATTTTCCTGATTTCTGAGAGCCCGAGAGACTGGAGAGATTGACGACTGAGTGAGGCCGAGGGTCTGATTGTGAGGATATTTATGGGATCAGGCTGCATGCCGAAACATATTTTCATTAATTTATGCCATGATTTGGATTGATATAGTGCTTGGGCTGAAGGAGCCCCTCCGGAGTCTGTACATACCCCAGTGAGCACATGCACCTACTGAGTGCGAGTGCCGAGTGGTGAGTGATTGTGAGGAATGAATGGCTGTGAGGAATGAGTGATTGTGAGGTTGGAGTGAATGGAAGGACTGAGTGATTGTTGCCCCTGAGAGGCTGTATATGATTTCATTGTTGTTGCACATAGTTTCCATATATCACTGATTTTGGAAAACTTCTGAAGGATACTTTTATTTGGTCTTTACTTGAATTTGGCACGAATAAACTGATTTGACTTAATTTGCCGGATTTAAAAGCATGTCTACTTTTCTTGTTGAGACTACTGAAAATGAATTATAACTGTGTAGCTCGTCACTATCTTTCAGTTCCTTATTTATTATTGTTACTTACTGAGTTGGTTCTACTCACGCTACACCGTGCACTTCGTGTGTAGATCCAGGAGTTTTTGGACGTGGAGAGTGTTGATATTTCGCGTAGCTGACCATTGGAGATACCGAGGTAGCTGCCTGGCATTCGCGGTCCTTGTTTCTCCTTCCTCATCCTTTCTTTCATTGTATTAGGATCCAAACTGTTATAGTCGTTTCATTTTTAGACTGATTATGTATAGATGCTCATGGTTTAGTGACACCCCGATATTGGGAGCTATTGTCGCACTTGTATTTTGGGTTTTACCCCCTTGTTTATGAAAACTTTGCCTATTTCAAATATCTTAAATTATTTTTCAGTTAAATATTTGGAGTATTTGGAAATGACGGCTTGCCTAGTACCAATGATAGGCTCCATCACGACAGGTTAGGATTTGGGTCGTGACAAGTTGGTATGAGAACCTAGGTTACATAGGTCTCACGAGTCATGAGCAGGTTTAGTAGAGTCTTGCGTATCGGTACGGAGATGTCTGTACCTATGTTCGAGAGGCTGCCGAACCCTTAGGAAATTTCACATTCTTGAATTCTTGTCGTGCGAATCTTTTGATTCTGGTAATTTAACTTACGTTGTTCTATTCTTATTCTCTCACAGATGGCGAAGACACGTACTACGAGGTAGGATGGACAACCACCAGTACCACTAGTCAGGGCCGCGAGAGGTCGAGGTCGCGGTAGGGGCAGTGGTAGGGGCAGAGGTGCAGCTCGCACATCAGCAAGGGCAGCACCTGCAGATATACTAGTTGCCCCAGTTCAGGAGCAGGTTCCAGTTGTGGATGAGCTTGTGGGACCAGCTCAGGCACCACCCATACCCATTGTGATTCCAGGACTTCAGTAGGCCTTAGCTCAGATTCTGACTGCGTGCACCAGTCTTTCTAAGGCGGTCTCTGTTCCGGCCGCAACAACCACTTCTCAGGCCGGGGAAGGTGCTCAGACTCCCGTTGCCCGCACACCAGAGTAGGTGGTATAGGGACTCCAGACACCGGGGGTACCACCAGCCCAGCCTGTTGCAACCGTTCAGGACTATGTGGTTCCTGTCATGCCTGATGATGAGCAATGTAGATTGGAGAGGTTTGGGAGACTCCAGCCTCCATCTTTCAGTGGTATAGAGGGAGAGGATGCACATGGTTTCTTGGATAAGTGCCAGATGATACTCCGTATAGCAGGTATTCTAGAGACCAGTGGGGTCTCGTTCACTACCTTTCAGTTCTATAGGGCTGCCTTCAATTGGTGGGAGGCTTACGAGAGACGTAGGTCAGTCAGCGCAACACCCCTTACCTGGCAGCAGTTCTCCGTTCTCTTCCTGGAGAAGTTCATGCCTTAGTCCCACAGAGAGGAGCTGTGCAGGCAGTTCGAGCAGCTTCGTTAGGGTGATATGTCCGTGACGCAGTATGAGATGAGATTTTCTGAGTTGGCTCGTCATGCTGTCTGGTTGGTTCCCACAGACAGGGAGAGGATCATGAGGTTCATAGATGGCCTCACTTTTCAGCTGCGATTGCTTATGACTAGAGAGAGAGTGTCTAGTGCTACAGTTGATGAGGTTGTTGACATTGCTTGTCAAATTGAGATGGTTCGCAGGCAGGAGCGGGGTGAGAGGGAGGCCAAGAGGCCTCGTGGACAGGGTGGATTCAGCAGTGTTCCTTCTGGGGGTCAGTTCTACCACGGCAGGGGTCATCCTTACAGACATGCTCAAACGGCTCGCCTATTTCACCGTGGTGCATTATCTGGCCATGGTACACACAGTTATCAGCATGGTCACTCATCTCTCAGTGCCCTTCCAGCTAAGAGTTTGCCCCATTCTCCATCGGGTAAGGGCTCGTCTATGCCAAGTCTTTCTACCAGTTATCCTGGTGCTCGAGGATCCATTTAGTCCCTATCACCCGCACCAGGGATCTGTTTTAAGTGCGGGGAGTTTGGGCATGTGTGGAGGCAGTGTCCTCATCGTCAGGGATGTCCAGCGCAACAGAGAAGTCAGGCTGCGTCTTCTGCACCAGTTGCTACACCACCCGCTCATCCAGATCGTGGTGAGGCCCAGTTAGCTAGAGGTCACCCTAGAGGGGGAGGCCGATCAGGTGGTGGTCAGGCCTGATTCTATGCTCTTACCGCCATACCAGATGCCATTGCTTCCGATGCAATAATCACAGGTATTGTCTCAGTCTTCCACAGTGATACATTTGTATTATTTGACCCTGGTTCTACTTTTCATATGTGTCATTATATTTTGCTAATTATCTGGATATGACCCATGAGTGTCTAGTTTCATCTATTCATGTATCTACACCGGTGGGCGATACTATTATTGTGGATCGGGTATACTGGTCGTGTGTAGTGACTATTGGGGGATTGGAGACCGGAGTTAATCTCTTATTACTTAGTATGGTTGATTTTGATATGATCTTGGGTATGGACTGGTTGTCTCCATGTCATGCTATTCTGGATTGTCACGCTAAGACCGTGACATTGGCGATGCCGAGATTGCCAAGGGTTGAGTGCAGCGGCTCTATGGACTATGCTCCTAGTAGAGTGATTTCATACTTGAAGACTCAACAGTTGGTTGAGAAGGGTTGTCTTTCTTATATGGCCTTTGTGAGGGATGTTAGTGCAGAGACCCCTGCTATTGATTCCGTTCCGGTGGTGCGACAATTTCCGGATGTGTTTCCTGTAGACCTGTCGGGCATGCCACCTGACAAGGATATAGACTTCGGTATTGATTTGGTGCTGGGCACTCAGCCCATTTCTATTCCACCATATCGTATGGCACTGGTAGAGTTGAAGGAATTGAAGGAGTAGCTTCAGGAACTCCTTGATAAGGGGTTATTCGGCCTAGCGTGCCACCTTGGGGTGCACCAGTTCTATTTGTGAAGAAGAAAGATGGTACTATGAGGATGTGCATTAATTATAGGCAGTTGATGATCTATTTGACCAACTTTAGGGAGAAAGGATGTTCTCCAAGATTGATTTGAGGTCAGGATATCACAAGTTAAAGATTCGGGACTCGGATATTCTTAAGATAACTTTCAAGACCCGTTATGGTCATTATGAGTTCCTTGTGATGTCTTTTGGGCTGAACAACGCCCCAACAACGTTCATGCATCTGATGAGCAGTGTGTTTCAGCCTTATCTTGACTCGTTCGTTATTGTATTTATTGATGATATCCTGGTGTACTCTCGTAGCCAGGAAGAGCATGCCCAGCATTTGCGGATTGTGTTGCAGCGGTTGAGGGAGGAGAAGCTTTATGCAAAGTTCTCCAAGTGTGAGTTTTGGCTCAGTTCAGTAGTGTTCTTGGAGCACATGCTGTCCAGTGAGGGTATTCAGGTAAATTCGAAGAAGATAGAGGCGGTTCGGAGTTGGCCCAGACCGTCTTCAGCCACGGAGATTCGGAGTTTTCTTGGTTTGGTTGGTTATTACCATCGTTTTGTAGAGGGTTTATCATCTATCGCATCGCCCTTGACCAAATTGATCCAAAAGGGTACTCCTTTTAGGTGGTCAGATAAGTGCGAGAAGAGCTTTCAGAAGCTCAAGACTGCTTTGACCACGACTCCAATTCTAGTTCTACCATCAGTTTTTGGTTCTTACACAGTGTATTATGATGTTTCTCGGATCGGTATTGGGTGTGTTCTGATGGAGAAGGGCAGAGTGATTGCTTATGCTTCGCGCCAGTTGAAGCCCCATGAAAAGAACTATCCTATCCACAACCTTGAGTTAGCAGCTATTGTTCATGCCTTGAAGATCTAGCGGCACTATTTGTACGGTGCCCGTTATGAGATTACACTGATTACCGGAGTTTGCAGTATCTGTTCAAACAGAAGGATCTTAACTTGAGTCAGCGGAGGTGGTTGGAGCTTCTTAAGGACTATGATATCACCATTTTATACCATCTCTGGAAGGCTAATGTGGTGGCCGATGCCTTGAGTCGCTAGATGGATAGTTTGGGGAGCTTAGCATATCTTCCAGCAGCAGAGAGGCCATTGGCATTGGATGTTCAGGCCTTAGCCAGCCAGTTTGTTAGGTTGGATGTTTCTGAGCCGAGTCAAGTATTGGCTTGTATGGTATCTCGGTCTTCTCTTTATGATCGTATCAGGGAGCGTCAGTATGATGAACCCCATCTGCTTGTCCTTAAGGACACGGTCCAACACGGTGATGCGAAGGAGGTCACTATTAGGGATGATGATGCATTGAGGATGCAGGGCAGGCTATGTGTGCCCAATGCAAATGGTTTGCATGAGTTGATTCTCCAGGAGGCTCATAGTTTGTGGTATTCTATTTATCCGGGTGCCGCGAAGATGTATCAGGACTTGAGACAACATTACTGGTGGAGGAGAATAAAGAAGGACATAGTGGAGTATGTGGCTCGGCGTCTAAATTGCCAGCAGGTGAAGTATGAGCATCAGCGGCCAGGTGGGTTGCTTCAGAAATTAGAGATTCCGGAGTGGAAATGGGAGCGGATCACTATGGATTTTGTTGTTGGGCTTCCATTGACTCAGCGAAAGTTTGATGCAGTTTGGGTGATTATGGATAGGCTGACCAAGTCAGCTCATTTCATTCCTGTGATGACTACCTATTTTTCCGAGCAGTTGGCTCGAATTTATATCAGCGAGATTGTGAGGCTTCATGGCGTACCGCTATCTATCATCTCTGATCGGGGTACACAATTTACATCTTGGTTCTGGAGGGCCGTACAACATGAGTTGGGTACTTAAGTGGAGCTGAGCACAACATTTCACCCTCAGACAGATGGACAGTCCGGGCACACTATTCAGATATTAGAGGATATGCTCCGTGCGTGTGTGATAGATTTTGGAGGTTCTTAGGATCAGTTCTTGTCACTAGTGGAGTTTGCCTACAACAACAGTTATCAGTCGAGCATCCAAACGGCACCGTATGAGGCTCTGTATGGTAGTCGGGGTAGGTCTCTAGTGGGTTGGTTCGAGCCGTCCGAGGCTAGATTATAGGGTACAGACTTGGTTCAGGATGCTCTGGAGAAGGTTAAGGTGATTCAGGATAGACTGCGCACAGCCCAGTCCAGACAGAAGAGTTATGCGTATCGGAAGGTTTGCGATGTTGCATTCATGATTGGAGAGCGGATCCTGCTCCGGGTGTCACCCATGAAGGGTGTTTTGAGGTTCGCAAAGAAGGGTAAGATAAGCCCGAGGTTTATCGGCCCATTTGAGGTGTTGTGATGTGTTGGGGAGGTTGCTTATGAGCTTGCCTTACCTCCCAGTGTAGCAGGAGTTCATCCAGTATTTCATATTTCTATGTTCCAGAAGTATCACAGCGATCCGTCTCACATGTTGGATTTCAGCTCAGTCCAGTTAGACAAGGATTTATCTTATGTTGAGGAGCCGATGGCGATCTTGGATAGGCAGGTTCGAAAGCTGAGGTCGAAGAATATTGCTTATGTAAAGGTTCAATGGAGGGGTCAACCGGTCGAGGAGGCGACTTGGGAGATCGTGCAAGATATGCGCAACTGTTATCCTCATCGTTTCACCACTTGAGGTATGTCTTTATACTAGTTCGAGGACGAACGTTTGTTTAAGAGGGGGAGGATGTAATGACCCAGCCGGCCGTTTCGAGAGTTGTAGCCCCGTTCCCCTTTTCTTCTCATTTTTGTGCTTCACTATTGTTTTATGACTTACAGGGTTAGTTGGTTCGGGTCTGGAGTGAATTCAGAGTGCATTGAGACACTTAGTCTCTTAATTCAAACCTTAAGATGGAAAAGTTGACCGAATGTCGACTTATGTATAAACAACCACGGATTGGAATTTTGATGGTTCCGTTAGCTCAGTTGGGTGATTCTGAACTTAAGAGCGTGTCCGGATTGTGATTTGGAGAGCGGGAGTAGAATTAGGCTTGAAATGGCGAAAGTTATATTTTTGGAAAGTTTGACCGGGGGGTTGAATTTTTGATATCGGGGTCGTATTTCGATTCCAGAAGTTGCAGTAGGTTCGCGGGATCATTTGTGACTTGTGTGCAAAATTTGAGGTCAATCAGACGTGATTTGATAGGTTTCAGCGTCGTTTGTAGAATTTGGAAATTTCAAAGTTCATTAGGCTTGAATCCGTGTATAATTCGTGTTTTGATGTTGTTGGAGGTGATTTGAGGGTTCGAATAAGTTCGTATGATGTTTTGGGACTTGATGGTATATTTGGTTGAGGTCCCGGGGGGGCTCGGGTGAGTTTCGGGTGGTTAACGGATCATTTTGAACCTTTGTTGATGACTGATGTGTGCTGATGTGTTTTTCTGGTTTCCTTTTACGTGTTCGCGAGAAGAGCCTCGCGTTCGCAAAAGGTGTTTGTGAGCTGGAAACTTTTGTTCTTCGCATTCGCGAAGAAGAGGACGCGAACGCGAAGATGTGGTCTGTGTGTGCATCGCGAACGCGAGAGTGGTGTCGCGTTCGCGAAGAGGAGTGAGGCAGCTGGGGACCCCCAACCTTTTGGTCTACGCGTTCGCGAGGCATGGGCCGTGTTCGCGAAGGTCAGAGTTGGTAAAGCATCACGTTCGCGAAGAGTTGGTCACATTCGCGAAGAGTTAAACTGAGAGGCAGTCAAATTGGTCTACGCGAACGCGAGAGGACGATCGCATTCGCAAAGAAGGAAATCTAGGCAACAGTATTTAATTTCAAAAATGAGGGTTTGAACCCATTCTTCATATTTTGCGCTAGAGACCACGGATTTGGGCGATTTTTGAAGGGAAGTTCGTGGAATTGATTGGGGTAAGTGATTCTTACTTGGTTTTGGCTAAATTCCATGATTATGTCTTTAATTCCATCATCTAATTTGTGATTTGGGGTGGAAAATGGGAAAAAAGAGGAAGTGTTCTTGAGTTAGATTTTTGAGGTTTTGAATGGGATTTTGTTATCGGATTTGAGTAAATTTGGTATGCTTGGACTCGTGAGTGAATGAGCTTACTGGTTTTGTGACTTTTGTCAAATTTCGAGACGTGTGCCCGAGGCCGGCTTTTGACCAATTTCGGAATTTTGGCTTATAATTTCATAATTGTCTTCTGGAATTGATTACTTTAGTTCGTATTGATTGTATTGTACTGCTTGTGGCTAGATTCCAGACGTTTGGAGGAAGATTCGCGAGGCAAAGGCATATTGGAGTAGAGTTTTGCTCGGGTTGAGGTAAGTAATAGTTTTAAATCTGGTCATGAGGGTATGAAACCCCGAATTTGGTGTTATATGATTATTTTTGAGGTGACACACATGGTAGGTGACGGGCGTGTGGGCGTGCACCGTGGGAATTGTGACTTGGTCCATTCCGTGAAACTGAGAAGTTGAATAAACTTATTGTTAACTATATACTCGTCATGTGTTATAGAAATTTGACTGTGAATCATGTTAGAGACCATAATTAGGCTATGTATTGGTACTGTTGGGACCCACAGAGGCCGTGTTATATGTTGGATTACCTGCTAAATGCTATTTGCACCCAGTCCCAGTGTTATTCACATATCATATCTCCGTCTCTATTATTCTTGTTGATATATCATATTATTGCTATTTGGGCTGATTTTCCTGATTTTTGAGAGCCCGAGAGACTGGAGAGATTGTTGACTGAGTGAGGCCGAGGGCCTGATTGTGAGGATATTTATGCGATCGGGCTGCACGCCGCAATATATGTTTATTGATTTATGCCATGATTTGACTTGATAGAGTGCTTGGACTGAAGGAGCCCCTCCGGAGTCTGTACACACCCCAGTGAGCACAGGTACCTACTGAGTGCGAGTGCCGAGTGCTGAGTGATTGTGAGGAATGAGCGGCTGTGAGGTATGAGTGATTGTGAGGTTGGAGTGAATAGGAGGACTGAGTGATTGTTGCCCTTGAGAGGCTGTATATGATTTCATTGTTGTTGCACATAGTTGCCATATATCACTGAGTTTGGAAAACTTCTGAAGGATACTTTTATTTGGTTTTTACTTGAATTTGGCACGAATAAACTGATTTGACTTAATTTGCCGGATTTGAAAGCATGTCTACTTTTCTTGTTGAGACTACTGAAAATGAATTATAACTGTGTAGTTCGTCACTATCTTTCAGTTCCTTATTTATTATTGTTACTTACTGAGTTGGTTGTACTCACGCTACACCCTGCACTACGTGTGCAGATCCAGGAGTTTTTGGACGCGGAGAGTGTTGATATTTTGCATAGCTGACCATTGAAGATACCGAGGTAGCTGTCTGGCATTCGCAGTCCTTGTTTCTCCTTCCTTATCCTTTCTTTCATTGTATTTGGATCCAAACTGTTACAGTCGTTTCATTTTTAGACTGATTATGTATAGATGCTCATGTCTTAGTAACACCCCGATATTGGGAGCTATTTCCGCACTTGTGTTTTGGATTTTACCCCCTTGTTTATGAAAACTTTGCCTATTTCAAATGTCTTGAATTATTTTTCTATTAAATATTTGGAGTATTTAGAAATGACGGATTGCCTAGTACCATCGATATGCGCCATCATGACAGGTTAGGCTTTGGGTCATGATAAGAAACAACCAATGGATAAGAAGGTCACTTGAAGAATGAATTCGAGACCAATTGAGCCAAGATTGTTGACATCGGGGTTACTAAGGGGTTACTAAGGAGGCAACACGAGAGGATGTTTCATCAGTCAATCCCAAATAAGAAGGAATTCAACATTAATTACGGAGCAATTACAAATTCTTCAAGCGTAACGTGCGAAAACAACAAATAATGGGGGTAAAGGGTAGATGAGATATTAGGAGACATGTATGAAAAATATTATTACTTAAACCCCCACTTCTCATACTTTGTATCGATCTAAATAAACTCTTGAATTCTCTCTAGTGATATACTGAATTATTATTACGCAAGAATAGATCTTCTGGGAGAAGCATAATTAATAAGAATTTTCTTTACTTTCTTTATATCTAATCTCAATGTTTGTTCTTTTTTTAATGTTATTATTCAATTCCATTATTTATATTTGAGAAAGTGAATCAAGTAAGTTGTTTCTGGCCTTGAAATACAAATTTAATTGTTTTGGCCTATTAATTTATTTTTAGGTTTAAACCTTATGAGACCCTGTAGGGCCCAACCAAACAATCATTTTCTTCAGAATATTGTTATTTTGTCTCTATTTCTTTAAATCCTTTTAATTTTCACTTGTTAATTTTAACTTGAAGGAACATCATGTCTGGAGTTCTCCGCCAACCACCAGGAAAATCAAGCTTTGGAAGCTGAAGAGATACCAATAGCTCTACCAAATAACCGTAGTCCTGAAATCTCACTCATTCCTGAAAACTTTTATTAGAGATATCTACTAGCGGAGATGACGAACATCCCATGATAGAAGAAGAGCTGAAAAATTTCATGACCCAACAACAAGAGTGGAACAATCAAATCGGAGAGGTGCTGATGACCTTAATGAGCAGTGTCACTGCCGGGACACCAACTCCATAACCGAGGAAAAATATAGTCATAGAAACCTCCAACTTGATGCCAAGGAATCTGAAGAATGGGGGCCTGCCAAATAATTCCGGAGTAGGAGGTTCAGGTACATCTAAAAATTATAATGTGCAAAATTAAATTCTAACCTTGCGAAAAAAATTAAGGAGCAGAATGAATGAATTGAGAAAATTCCAGGAGATTCAGTCATGATCAAAGGTGTCGATATGGACAATTATTCTAAGCAACCATGGAAGCCAAGTGCCGCCTCGTTGCTGATTCCTAAAAAAAACTCAAGATGTCTCATATTCCCAAATATGACGGGATGTCAGATCCACAAGATCATATAATATCATTCTCCATGGGAGTCAAAGGAAACGACCTGACTAAGCAGGAAATTAAGTTGGTGCTAGTAAAAAAATTTGGGGAAACCCTAACTAAGGAAGCGCTAACGTGGTATTCTCTTCTTCTCGAAGGAGGAAATTGATTCATTTGTTGGACTTGCAGATGGTTTTATTAAGGCCCATTCCGGAGCACAAAATATAGAAAAATGAATGAGTACATCTTCAAAATCCAACAAGGAAGTATAGATCTGCTTAGGGAACGTAGATCGGTTTCAAAAGGAAAGGATGCTTTTACCTCCTGTACCAGATAATTGGGTAGATGGCCTTTACAAATAATCTAAACAAAAGAAGCTCGGAGGCCACGAAAAGATTAAAGGAGAGCCTTCGAGAATTTATCCAAACAACATAGAATGATGTTTATAATCGATTCAGCACTAAGCTTCTGATAGAAGAAGATATCGTAATTCAGCCAAAATCAGGGAGTAGATTCAACGACCGGCCGGAACGAACTTCAAGGAAACTCGAATCTAACCGAAGGAATTCAATAAATTACTATATACCATTCCTCGATCCATCATGAAGAGATCTTGATCGAAAACCGAAACCAAGTCAGAGTAACAAGGGTTTCATATAAAAGAACACCACATTATCACAAAGGACAAGGAAAGAATCGAATATGTCAAAGCTCAGTGCTACCATTTTAGACTAAAGTTAGTTGATAGTAATTTCATTGAGAGCATCTCCGAAATGGTAGTCGTGCTGAAAGACATAGGAGATAAAGTGAGATGGCCTAAAGAGATGAGATCAGACCCTAGCAAGAGAAGTCAAGAATTTATGTGCGAATTTTATAATGACCATGGGCACCAAACGATAGACTACCGACTTCTGCAAAGTGAAGCAGGATATATCGTAAAAGGGATATGTCACAGAGCTATTAAGTGAAAAAGGAAGACAATCTTATATGAAGAATAAAAAGAATGAGGAACCACCGAGAGCTCCTTCACCAAAATAAACGGTCAGCATCATATCCGATGGGGAAATAATTAACAGAGTAACATTCACAACAACAAAAAAGTTTGCTAAAGACTCAATGACGCATGAAAGGAGAAACTGGAAAACACTAAAAGGAGAAAAAATTATATTCAATGATGAGGACGCAAACAGATTAACACCACCACACAATGATACATTGCTAATTACTTTACGTGTTTTGGATAATGACATTAAAAATATTTTGATTGATCCAAGTAGTTTAGCAAATATTATCAAATTATGGGTAGTCAAAGAAATGTAGTTAACAGACCAGATTATCTCGAAAGCTTGAACTCTTCTTGAATTGGACAACTCCAACGTGGTTACACGAGGTAAGATTATACCAATGACCTTTGCCGAAGGGGTGGTAAAAGATACCCTATATTAGTTGGTAGTGGAAATAATGACCTACAACATCATTTTGGGAAGATCATTGGTTCACGACATGAATGCGGTACCGTCTACACTATATCATATCATCAAATTTCTGTCAAAATGGGAGATAAGGCAAATTAAAGGGGACCAAAGAGCTGATCGAGAACTAAACTCGGTGGCCATCGCAAATGGGCTCGCCAAAAATCAAAATATCAAATAGCAATTAAAGCATACTAGATCCCATCGAGAAGACGATAACAAAGGCACTGGACATAAATGTCAACTGCGAAGGCGTTAGAAGGTATCATACTGTTTGTTAACCTCCCGGATAGGAAAGTTTATATTGGTTCGGGCCTCAACCCTAAATACAAGTGTAAGTTAAATGAAGTTTTACGAGCTAATGCCGATTGCTTTGCTTGGTCATATGTTGATATGACAAGTATTCCACCAGAATTGATAAAACACAAGCTGAATGTAAACTCATCATGTACTCCAGTCAAGCAGAAAAAAGAAAACTGAGACCCTTCTGAAACAAGATCATAGAGAAGAGGTTAGCAAACTTCTGAAGATCGGATCAGTTCGAAAGGTAAAGTACCCGAACTAGTCAGAAAATGTCGTAGTAATTCCAAAATAAAACGATAAATGAAGAGTATATGTAGATTATACCGATTTAAATAAGACAATCCCCAAAGACTCTTTTTCTTTACCACATATTAATTAATTAATAGATTCAATTGCAGGACATGGGCCTTTGACCTTTATAAATGTTTCTTCGAGTACAATCAAATTCAAAGGGGCCAGAAGGATCATGATATTTGTAATTACAAACATGGGGACTTTTTGCTATAAGGTGATATGCCTTTCGGACTCAAGAATGCCGGAGCCACATATCAACATCTCGTCACTAAAATATTCATGGCTGCTAAAAAGCTTAGATCATATTTTCAATGTCATCCCATCTCCGTAGTTACTATCTTTCCATTATGGAACATTATGAATAAGAAAGAACTCTTGGGCCGACTTGATAAATGGGCAATCAAACTCAATGAGCATGTTATTATTTATCAGCCTCACAATGCTATTAAATCACAAGTCTTAGTGGATTTCGTAGCTGATTTTAGTCAAGTATACTTCTCGAGGATGAAAAAGAGGCACATGTTATCATGACCCAAGCCCATGACATGTATTCTATGCTTAAGGTCTCGGCCCACACAAATTTATATTTTTGGGCTACACCACATCGAGCCCCAAAAGCGCGCGTACCATATGAACTTGTGTCAGGCCTGATAAAGCTCATCACATTCCTCTCCCATGTTGATGCGGGATTCATCTAAGGTGACACATGCACCCCTTCTTTAGAAGCTTTTCAGCATATAAGTCTGCCAGTCTTGCTTGACTTGCCTTCATCGGCTCACCTTCCATCATGGGCATCACGTTTACCCCCCTTACGACTCAACGTCCTCGCTAAGTTTTGCCCCACCACCTACTCAAAAATGTAGGATTCACCTAGACTCAGTTGACCGCTAAGGTTTGCCCAACCATCGTGTTAAGGTAGATTCGAATCTGATACCATATTTATCATGACCCAAACCCATGGCACATATTGTTCGCTTTGGGCCTTGGCCCCTACAGATTTGACTTTTTGGGCTACGCCACATCGAGCCCCAAAAGCGCGCGTACCATGTGAACTTGTGTCAGGCCTTATAAAGCTCACTAGTTTCCTCTCCCGTTCCGATGTGGGATTCTCTTAAAGTGACATGTGTACCCCTTCTTCAGAAGCTTTCCAGCCTATAAGCTTGTCAGTCCTACTTTACCCGCCTTCATCGGCTCGCCCTCCATCATGGGCATCACACATATTGCCTTTAGAACAAACATCGAAACTTGGACCTTATATACAGATGATTTTTCTAACGTTAAGGGGTACAAATTCAGGGAAGTGCTCATTGCACCTTCCAAAGAAGTAGTCAGTCAATCAATCAAATTATATTTTATTACTAATAACATTGACGAGTATGAGATTGTGATTGCAGGACTCGAATTAGCTAAAAAATTTGTATAGAACATATTGAGATGAAAAATGACTTCCAACTGGTGGTAAATCAAATCCAAGGAACATACCAGGCACAAAAGATACAAATGCAGCAATACGCAGAGAGAGTCAAAAATTTGCTGAACCAGTTTCAAGAATGAAAGGTCTTTCAATTATCCTGAGAAGATAATGCTGAAGCTGATGCCCTGGACAACATTGGATCAGTAGCAAATATCTGAATTTGGAAATAATACAATGTACATTTGTTCCATTCAGCTCTTGATATTGTAAGGGATGAGATAAACCCTACTAATCTAACCTAGGATTGGCATAACATATTTGTGAACTATTTACAGAATAAAGTATTACCCGAGGATAAAATCAATCATGACAATTGAGAGTACGAGCTACTCGACATTGCCTCTGTCACGATCCATATCCCACTAAGTCGTGATGGTACCTAACCAAACCCTCTAGGTAAGCCCAACAACAAAAGTCACTATTAGACAAAGAAATCAATATTATATTTAATAAAAACTGCAGCCGAATTCAATAAAACTATCCCAAGGACTGGTAGTACAAGTCATAAGCCACTATGATTTCGATTTACATGATGGTGAAATGAATAAATACAACATCTACTCGAAAGCTACATAAACAGAAATAAAATCCTAAGATACCATAAATAAGAAGGTAGCAAGAATCCTGTATGCGGTATGTCTCCAATGTAAGGTTCCATATTCCACAGCTACGCATCTCCAAGATCTGCACACAAAATGAAGAAGTGTAGTATGAGTACAACCGACCCCATGTACTCAGTAAGTATCTTGACTAACCTCAGCGAAGTAGTGACAAGGTTTTTAAGTTACAAGATATTCACTATATAACTTGTTCAGTTAAATTTGCAATAGAAACAACATTAGAAATAACAAAGCTGATTACGAGAGAAAATATGAGAAGTAGCAAATGATTAACTAAAAGAATCGCGGACAGTTTTCTCAATATCACAACCAATCATTTTCTAACAGCTCAAGACATGAGGTTAAAGCGATAACCACCAAAGCAACATAGTAAACTCACAAACTTTCATAATATGAGGAATGTATTCAAGATATCAAATCAAATGGAGAAAGCACACACATAGAAGTAACAAACGAGGCAGAAGCATGTCGATAACGGTAACAGTCAAGGTAGGAGGAGAAGTAAGGATAACAAATAAGGTAGGAGAATATAGATTTCAATAATTACAAAGTAGAAGATTTAGATTAAACTACAACAAACGTGAAATAAAGCATAGATGTAGGTGTAACAAATAAGAAGGAAATCATGAATGTAATAATGATAAACAAATAGAAGGCGTGGATAGAATAATAACAAATGAGGTAGAAGGAAAAGACATGACAACAATCAAACAACATAGAAATCATAGGTGCAACAATAATAACTCAGGATAAAGGCATAAATGTATACGCAAGGGAAAGATAACACAATATTATGCATGCCTCTCATCCTCGCCTGCACGGAAACACCCTTCGTGCCATGAACTCTCATCCTCATAATATAACATAAAACAATTTTACTGTATTATCCTTCGTGATTGTACTCTTTTCCTCACCTGATAATGTAAAATAATGGCACGATATCACCCTTTGTGCTTTTAAATAATGGCACAACATCACCCTTTGTGCATTTAAATAATAGCACAACATCACCCTTGTGCTTTTACTCTCATCCTCATATGATAATGTAAATACAATGCACAACATCACCCTTCGTGCTTTACACTCTTCCTCACCAAGCATATACACGTCAACAACAAGCAAGGTGGGAAGCATGGACGACATCACGAAGAGTGGTTCAACAAAATACACCACGTGAACGACAATTAAAGCTCTTGCACCAATAAANACAATTTTACTGCATTATCCTTCGTGATTGTACTCTTTTCCTCACCTGATAATGTAAAATAATGGCACGACATCACCCTTTGTGCTTTTAAATAATGGCACAACATCACCCTTTGTGCATTTAAATAATGGCACAACATCACCCTTGTGCTTTTACTCTCATCCTCATATGATAATGTAAATACAATGCACAACATCACCCTTCGTGCTTTACACTCTTCCTCACCAAGCATATACACGTCAACAACAAGCAAGGTGGGAAGCATGGACGACATCACGAAGAGTGGTTCAACAAAATACACCACGTGAACGACAATTAAAGCTCTTGCACCAATAAATAATCCATTAAAATTCAAGAACCTCATTGTTCAAGTATCTCAATGAAGCTCATACATGATCTTCAACATAAGTATGGAACCCAAGTATCCCAAGAATAACGAACATTGCAATGTATTCATGATTTAAGCATAGTTATGATTGAATTTAGCACATTACCAGTTTCACAAAGGGGTCCATCATATTTAATCAAGTTATAGTAGGCTGATGCATGGTCTATAGTATTGGAATTATGCTCATACTATTATAGAAGTCAAGTAAAACATGAGGCAAGGAAATCACTAAGTCCAACAAGGAACAAAGAATCATATGATCTACCCCCAAGCATGGATAACCCTGGCACATGCATATACGCTCGTCACCTCGCATATACATCACCCCTTCATATAGCAAACAATATCATTTTATTAGGAAAAATTCCCTCAACAAAGTTAGGCAAGATATTCTAAAGCAACTCAAAAACAAAATGCCATCCCGTGCGAATCTACATCCGAACAGCTCAAATCTATCCAAAAGCAACTCAAAAACAACAAATAATACCATAGGAAGCAAACCCAAACCATAAAGGTTGCTCGCTTCCCGGAACCCGAAAAACCCATAAATTCCGACAACCCATCCGAATACGAGTCCAACCATATTAGTTTCACTCAAATCCGACTTCGAATCGATGTTCAAAACCCAATTATTTACTTTAGAAAAGTTTAGCCAAAAACCCATAATTTTTCTTTTAGATTCATCGATCAAATGCCCAAATTAAAGATGGAATCATGTATAATATTCAAATCCAAGTCGAAACTACTTACTCAGTCCAAATGATGAAAATACCTTAAAAATATTCGCCCAAATCTGAGCTTCCAATCTTTATATGATAAAATCAGCTCAAAGTCCGAAATTAACAACTTATATGCACTTCACAGTCATGTACATCATGATCGCGTAGAGGAAAGTAGCACTGACCCGGAATAAACCTTCGCGTTCATGGCATCACCCATGCAAACACGATGAACAACATCTGCCAAGCCTGCACACAATCGCGAATGCGACATCCAGACGCGAACGTGTAGCACCAATCACCCGACCATCGTGAACGCGACTGCCCTGTCACGAACGCATTGCTAAAACTCCCCCAACTCCCGCGGTTAGTCCTTCTCGATCGTGAAGGACATCAGAAATAGCAGAAAACCAGCAACTCGAACATGAGAGAAAATGATCTGAAATCACCCAAATACTCACCCGAGCCCCTCAGGACCTCGTTCGAACATACCAACAAGTCCCAAAACATAATACGGACCTACTCGAGGCCTCAAATCCCAAAAAATAACATCAAAACCACGAATTACATCTCAATTCAAGTTTAATGAACTATTTCATATTTCTAAATTCCGAATTTACGCAGAATATGTCTAAACGACTCGCAATCTCCTCAAGTTTTGCACACAAGTTCCAAATAACATAACGAAACCATTCCAACTCCCGAAACAAAAATGGAAACCCGATAACGTCGAAGTTAACTCTTGGTCAAACCTATGAACTTTCCAAACCTTCAATTGCCAACTTTCGCCAATTAGAGTCAAATCCTTTTTAGAAACATCCAAATGTAAATCGAGGAATATACCCAAGTCCAAAATCACCTTCCAGATCTAATAGAGCCATCAAATTACGATCTGAGGTCAAATACACAAAAATCAGACTTGGTCAACTCTTCCAACTTACATCTTTCAAATTGAAAATTATTCCTCCAAATCAATCTCGAACCACTCGAAAAATAAAATCGACCACACACGCAAGTCATAAAATATTATGTGAAGCTACTAAAGACCTCAAACCACCGAACAAATATGCCAATGCTCAAAACGACCGGTCATGTAGTTATATTCTTCCCCACTTAAACATACGTACTAGTCGCTCCAAAGCCATCAAATCACCATATAAACTCACCATACACATACCCATGAGTAACCCCACGTCACCCCAATATATATAATCCCATGAACACCACCCAACCAGAGATTCTTTCTTCAACCTTAGTTCATAAACCATAGAACCCAATCCCCAACATTCGAAATACATTATAAGGCCCGATTCTCGCATCTATATACTGTATAATTTTGAAAAAGATGTATCAATCCACGACTATATTCCAAGATATAATCACATGATATACCACATAACTCAAATACTCATAGCAGTAACTTCCGATCTTAATAGTTGCTTATTATCAAACTCGGTACCGGCGACATGCCTCATATCAAATAAAACCTTATTCGGAACCTTCGTACATTACCAGGGATAAAAGGAACACATAGAAACTTATAATCACTCATCAGATCAACAAGTGATGGGGCTCGCTTGCCCAATATGAACCATTGTGCAATTCTAAGATGACTAATGACATTACTCTTCCAACTTATCTTAATAAAATTCGATAGCACTAATTCCAGGTCAAAGTCTCATTTCACCTAATGCAAGCTACTCGACTGACCGGCCTCACCAATGACACATAGAGCCACATACAATGCAATCCGTTCATCAAATAAGCGACAACCCGAATGTAACCAAAGATGGAAGGAGAGCCAAATAAGGGAACCACCCCACAAGTTCAAAAATGCTATGACCCCATCTCACAAGGGAGAAGCAAAACACAAAATGCAAGCACAAAGATCAATATCGAACATAACTCTGCTACGGCGCTTAACCCGATCCAAGCATACCGGCCCTCATGGATTACCCATTTCCCAAATTCTCCTACTCACCCAACACGCGTACATCAACAACAAGCGCGCGAAGCGCATGACTAAAACCATGGAGAAACCGATAGCACAATATACCACTGACAGTAAGACCATAACCAAGGTGCAATAAACATTTTAACACCCCAAGAGCCATCTCGCTCGAATCTGGCCACAAGGCCTAAACAGAACCATATCGTGTGTGTGAATAGTCAAGTAGTCTCCCAACCCATCGTAGCAGAAGAAAGTAACACATGAAACGTATCAGAATATGAATAAGGTCAACTATAGCCGATAACACACCCCTCAATAATAAATGTGTTGAGTAAACAAACCTGCTCTGATATAGAATACACATTCTCATTAGGCCTGCCGATGGGCCCCCAAGTCAATTCCAATCCTCCCGAAATACATAAATAACCTTCCAAAATCCAAAGTAACCTATCCATAACATATAACATCATCTGTCTAACTCTTTGTCACTACCCAAAACTCCAACCATGGGGCCGTGATGGCGCCTAACATTCACTTTCTAGGCAAGCCAATATTAGCTAAAGAATTAACCAATTTTAGCAATTTAAAATCAGAATATTAATAATTAATGACTAAAATACTTTGAAATACATGTAGTAAATACAAAAGTAATGCAATCTATAGCAATCTAGAAATCCAAAATCACAAGTACATGAGCAACTAGAATACTACAAACCAAGGCGCAATAAACATTTTAACACCCCAAGAGCCATCTCGCTCGAATCTGGCCACAAGGCCTAAACAGAACCACATCATATGTGTGAATAGTCAAGTAGTCTCCCAACCCATCGTAGCAGAAGAAAGTAACACATGAAACGTATCAGAATATGAATAAGGTCAACTATAGCCGATAACACACCCCTCAATAATAAATGTGTTGAGTAAACAAACCTGCTCTGATATAGAATACACATTCTCATTAGGCCTGCCGATGGGCCCCCAAGTCAATTCCAATCCTCCCGAAATACATAAATAACCTTCCAAAATCCAAAGTAACCTATCCATAACATATAACATAATTTGTCTAACTCTTTGTCACGACCCAAAATTCCAACCACGGGGCTGTGATGGCGCCTAACATTCACTTGCTAGGCAAGCCAATATTAGCTACAAAATTAACCAATTTTAGCAATTTAATATCAGAATATTAATAATTAATGACTAAAATACTCTAAAATACATGTAGTAAATACAAAAGTAACGCGGTCTATAGCAATCCCGAAATCCGAAGTCACAAGTACATGAACAACTAGAATACTACAAACCAAGGCGCAATAAACATTTTAACACCCCAAGAGCCGTCTCGCTCGAATCTCGCCGCAAGACCTAAACAGAACCACATCATGTGTGTGAATAGTCAGGTAGTCTCCCAGCCCATCCTAGCAGAAGAAAGTAACTCATGAAACATATCAGAATATGAATAAAGTCAACTATAGACGATGACACACCCCTCCATGATAGCTGTGCTGAGTACACTAACCTAATTCGATATAGAATACACATTCTCATTAGGCCTTCTAATGGGCCCTCAAATCAATTCCAATCCTCCCGAAATAGATAAATAACCTTCCAAAATCCAAAGTAACCTATCCATAACATATACCATCATTTGTCTAACTCTTTGTCACGACCCGAAATTCCAACCACAGGGCCGTGATGTCGCTTAACATTCACTTGCTAGGCAACCCAATATTAGCTAAAGAATTAAACAATTTTAGCAATTTAAAATCAGAATATTAATAATTAATGATTGAAATACTCTGAAATACATGTAGCAAATAGAAAAGTAATGCGGTCTATACCAATCCCGAAATCTGAAGTCACAAGTACATGAGCAACTAGAATACTAGAAATATAATCTGAAATAAAATACAACTATTTGTAACAAGATAAACAGTAAAAACAAGATAGAAGGGGACTAAAGGGACTGCGAACGTCATGTAGCTGTACTTCAAGTCTCCTAGATAGATCTGATCTGAGCAATCTCATCTATGCTCTGCTAGGACCAACACCAGGATCTGTACAAGAAGTACAGAAGTGTAGTATGCGTACAACCGACCCTATGTACTCCGTAAGTATTGAGCCTAACCTCGACGAAGTAGTTACGAGGCTACGACAAGACAATCACTATAAACCTGTATGAAGAATGAATAGAAGACAACAGAAATATAGAGAAACCAGATAAACTCATAAAAATAAAACCCAACAGTCAACTAACAGAGGGCCCCAACATAACATCATCTCATAACCTTATATTACAGTACAAAAATATAACACCACAGCTACAAACAGTTATAACACATCATACTCCGTTGCAGCCACAACCCGATCCCAATATCATTTCAATATCTGCTGTGGCGTGCAACCCAATCCCAATATCATATCCATATTTATTGCGGCATCCAACCCGTTCCCATTATCTATTCATTTCCATTCTTTTGCGCCGCATAACCCGTTCCCAATATCAATTCACTATCATTAACAACTCAACACAACTAATTCCAAAAATCCCAACACAAAAGGGTACTAAAGCGTACAAAACACAAAGGAACTATGAGTACAAACAGGGAATAATCAATATCTCATATTCATAAACCTCGACATATTATTAAGAAAAGAATAGCCAAGGGACTCACACAATCGTATATAACATAATAAAGTGCAACGAGTAAGGTAAAGACAGTAAAGGCAAGTAAAGGCATGAAACAATGAAGATATTCAATTAATATAAGTAAGAGCATATATAGAAGGTAAGCAGATATTGATCGAGGAATGAAAAAATAGAAACATGTAACAACTAAATGACAGATAACAAATAAGGCATGAATAACAAATAAGGACATATAGAAATCAAAGCATGTAACGAAATATAACATGGAATAAATAATGACAGGTAAATAGCCCACCCGCATGCTTGAACCCATGACAACGCATATGCACTCGTCACCTTTCATGTATGCCACCCCCACACATAATTCACGTAGAAAATAGACCAAACAAGTCCTAATTTTATCAAGTCAAAGTTAACCACGATATTTACCTATTTTCGGAGTCAAACCAATAATCAACCACAACCTTTCCTCTAGAATAAGACTCCAAACCAATCAAATCTTGCTAAATATCATTCAATCAATCCAAAACAAGCTTTAGAAACTACCCACAAGTGTAAAAGGTTCAATCTTTAACTAAATTGAAAAAGTCAACAAAAGTCAACCCCGAACTCGATTATATGATTTGTTTCAAAATCTGACCTCAATTCGAGGTCTAAATCTCAATTTTACAAAATCCCTAAATTCTACCCAAACCCCCTAATTTCTACCTTGAAATTCGTAGATTTGATGAAGAAATTCATGGAAAAGTAATGAGAATTGATGGAAAATGAATTAGAGTTACTTACCAATGAATTTGGGAAGACAAAGCTCTCAAGAAATCGGCTTTATGGAGTCTAGGGTCGAGAAATGGTGTAAAATACGCTAATTCCCATTTTCCCCAATTTTTACCCATCTGCGAATGTCGATAATGCAAACCCACCATCGCAAAAGAGAACTCTTGTTCGCTATTGCGACCATCGAAAAGGTGAACCACTGATCACAAATGCGATCAGTTTCCTAGCTATACTATAGTCACAAATGCGACGTTCCCTTCACATTTGCGAAGGCCCACATCTCGCAATTACGGACACATTCTTGGCAAAAGTGAAACAACTCAAAATTCCCCAGGGTCGCAAATGCGAGCCTTCTTTGGCAAATGCGATCACCTTACCAGTCCCAAATGCGATGCCTTCTTTGCAAATACGAAGTCCTTAACCCCAACCCAAATTTCGCAAATGCAAACCTGACTTCGCAATAGTAAAGCTCGCATTTGCGAGTAGGGCTTTGCATTTGCAAGCCAGTTGCACCAGATATTGCATCAGCAGTCCATTTCCTTTCCAAAACACATTTGAAACTCATCCGAGCCCCTCAGGCTCCAATCTGAACATGGAAACAAGTAAAATAACATCATACAAACTTTCTCACTAACTCAAATAACTAAAATAACATCATATATCAAGATTCGATCATAAACACTCAAGAATTTCAAGTTTAAAACCAAATTTTCCAATCTTTCACATATTGCGCTGATCGGGTCACCCGGGGCCCCAACCAAATACACGTAAAAGTCCAAAAATATTGTACAAACTTACCAGAATCGTCAAAACATCAAATTAAGGTCGTTTACCAAAAACATTGACCATGGTTAACTCTATCCTTGTTTTAAGTCAAAATCACATTTTCTTTAAAATTTCATGTAAAAGCTTTTCAAAAAGCGACATGTACCACGCACACAAGGAAATAAAAATCAAATGAAGCTAGTACTCAAAAATAAAATAATCAAATGAGAGGTCTCGAAACACGAAAATAAAGTCTAGTACTCAAAATAACCCTTCGGCTCGTCACATTCTCCACCTCTAAAAGAAACGTCCATCCTCGAACGGACATAGAAATGTACCTGGACTTGTAAAAAGGTGTGGGTATCTACTCCGCATATCGAACTCGGACTAATGTAGCCTCCTCAATCGGCTGACCTCTTCATTGCACTTTCACAGAAGGAAAACTCTTAGACCTCAACTTTTGAACCTACTAGTCTAAATAGCAACCAGCTCTTCCTCATATGTCAAATTATCATCAAGTTGCACCGTGTTGAAGTCTTAAACATTTGACCTATCCTCATCGTACTTACGAAGCATGGGAATATGAAATATCGAATGTACCCCTGCTAGTCTAGGAGGCAATGCAATGATATAAGCAACCTCTCCAACTCTCTTCAAGATCTCAAACAGGTCAATAAACCGCGGGCTCAACTTACCCTTCTTCCCAAACCACATCACGCCCTTCATAGACGGCAATTGGAGAAGAACCTTCTCACCCGCCATGTAAGCGATATCTTGAACCTTCCGGTCTGCGTAACTCTTTTGCCTTGACTGAGCTATACTAAGTTGCTCCTGAATCACCTTAATCTTTTTCGAAGCATCACGGACCAACTCAGTGCCCAACAATCTAGCCTCACCGGGCTCAAACTAACCAATCGGTGAACGACATCGCATCCCATATAAGGCCTCATATAGAGCTATCTGGATGCTAGACTAATAGCTGTTGTTGTAGGAGAACTACACTAGAGGTAAAAACGGCTCCCACTGAACCCCAAAATTTATAGAGCATGCCTGCATCATATCTTCCAAAATTTAGATAGTGTGCTCAGACTGTCTGTTAGTCTAAGGATGAAATGCGGTACTCAACTCGACCGCATGATCACACTGCACGACTCTCCTAAAATGCAATATGAACTGCGTGCCCCAGTCAGAAATGTTGAAAATCGGATAATCTCTCGGATGTAAATCTGAGCCAACCGCTATGAAGAATAAGAAGTCATCACCGAAATGAAGTATACAGATTTAGTCAACTGGTCCATAGTAACCCAGACTGCATCATATTTCCTCAAGGTCTGTGGTAAGCCTACCACAAAATCCATAGTGATACTCTCCTACTTCCACTCTGGTATCTCCAATCTCCGAGTCAACCCACCCAACTTTTGAGGCTCGTACTTCACTTGTTAACAATCCAAACACCGAGAGACATAATCAACAACATCTTTCTTTATTTTCCACTAATAATAGTGCTGTTTCAAGTCATGATACATCTTTGTGACACCTGAGTAAATGGAATAGCGCAAACGGTGAGCCTCCTCAAGGATCAGCTCTCTCAACCCATCAATATTTGGAATACATATCCGGCCCTGAAGCCACATAACACCATCATATCTAATTACAACCTCCTTGGCACCACCCCTTTGCACCATGTCCCTCAACACCAACAATTGAGGATCATCAAACTAGCGATCCTTAATACGCTCCAACAACGATGACTGTGCCACAACACAAGCAAGAACCCCGCCTGAACATCCATAGCTAGTGGCCTCTCCACTGCCGGTAAATATGCCAAACTGCCCATGTGCTCAGCTTCCTACTCAATGCATCGGCCACCACATTGGTTTTCCCTGGATGATATAATATGGTGATATCACAGTATTTCAACAACTCTAACTATCTCTGCTGCCTCAAATTAAGGTCCTTCTGCTTGAACATGTATTGGAGACTCTGATGGTCAGTATAAACCTTATATGGAACACCGTATAGATAGTGCCTCCAGATCTTCAGCGTGTGAACAATGACTGCCAACTCTAGATCATGCACAGGATAATTCTTCTCATGAACCTTCAATTGACGAGACGTGTAGGCAATCACCCTATCGTCCTACATCAATACCGCACCAAGTTCAATATGCGATGCATCACAATACACAATGTAAGATCCCAAATCTGCAGATAACATCAATATTGGGGTTGTAGTGAATGAATTCTTGAGCTTTTGAAAGCTCACCTCACACTCGTCAGGCCATCTGGAAAGAGCACCCTTCTGGGTAAACTTGGTCAATAGGACTGAGATAGATGAAAACCCCTCCAGGAGCTGGCAATAATAACCCACAAAATCTAAGAAGCTCTGAATCTCTATAGCTGAAGTAGGTCTAGGCCAGTTATGAATTGCCTCAATCTTATTAGGATCCACCTTGATGCCTTCGGAAGACACAATATGGCCTAAGAAGGCAACCGATTCCAACCAGAATTCACTCGATCCTTCAGATTCTGCAGTACGATCCATTAGGTGCTGCTCATGATCCTCTCGACTGTGAGAGTGAACCAAAATATCATCAATGGAGATGATCACGAAGGAATCCAGATAAGGCTTGAACACCTTGTTCATCAAATCCATAAAGGCTACTGGGGCATTAGTCAAGCCAATCGACATCACCAAGAACTCGTAGTGACCATACCGAGTCGAAAAAGCTGTCGTAGGGACATCCAATGCCCTAATCTTCACATGATGGTAGATCGACCTCAAATAAATCTTGGAAAATACCTTGAAACCCTAAAGATCTTCAAATAAGTCATCAATCCTCGGTAATGGATACTTATTTTTGATAGTGACCTTGTTCAACTATCGATAGTCTATGCACATCCTCATCGATCTGTCCTTCTTCTTCACAAACAACACTAGCGCACCCCAAGGCAAGACACTAGGTCTAATGAATCCCTTGTCAAGAAAATCCTATAACTGTTCCTTCAATTCTTTCAACAAAACTAGGGCCATACGGTATGGTGGAATAGAAATAGGGTGAGTGTCCAGAACCAAATCAATGCAAAAGTCGATATGTAGGGTGGCGTGCCCAACAAGTCTGTAGGAAACACCTATGGAAACTCTCTCACCACTGGAACTAAATCCATGGAAGGCACCTAGACACTAGAATCATGGATATAAGCCAAATACGCCAAACACCCCTCCTCGACCATACGCCGAGCCTTCACATATGAAATAACCCTGCTAGTGGAGTGACCGGGAGTCACTCTCCACTCCAATTGAGGCAACCCCGGCATGGACAACGTCATAGTCTTGGCATGACAATCGAAGATAGCATGATAGGGTGACAACCAATCCATACCCAAAATCACATCAAAGTCCACCATATCTAGTAACAGAAGGTTAACCCTAGTCTCATAACTCCCGATAGTGATCTAATAATAATGATATAATAGGTCCACCATAATAAAATCCCCAACGGGTGTAAACACATAAACAGGAGCACTCAGAGAATCACGAGAAATATCTAAGTATGAATGATGCATCTCTATGGAAAAATGGAACAATACCTGAGATGACCGCTGTCACGCCCCATTTTCTCGCGAAAGTGGGTTTCTACATGTGACAACTCTTAAATGGGTGTTTAAAGAAGAAAGGTTGCCACCTAATGATGTTTAAGATGTGTTGGGGCACCTATTTGAAAATAAATCTGTTTTAACCAGTCCGTGTTACCAAAGACGGGTAAGGGTTCAAATTACCTCAAAGAGAAGGTATTAGGCACTCTTCGAGGTCCACAACTGTGGGTCCCGACTGAAGTTTACACTATGTGGATTATTGAATTATAATTAAGCTAAGTGATCTTATAAGTTAAGGAAGAAATGGAATTTAAAGGTTTTATAAACAAGTCTAGAGAAAATAGCACAAGAATTAAGCTATATAAATAATCAGTGCAAGTCTTTAGAGGTTACAGGATACAACTGCGTTAGTCTATATTTGATGAATAAGTGTGTACAATAAACATACAAAAAGAAAAGGGGGGTCCTATGTTTTTTAGCCTAAAGAATCGCCCCGTGCAACATAAATAATACATTGCAACTCCCTTAAGGTAGGGGTTGCTCATATCATTCAGCGGGCATAGAGTATCATTTCATGCTACCCGATTACTATGTTAAAGTTGTTTACTTAAAGGCGCTCTAATTCAATTCTAGGTCGCGCCCTACGCGTGCACTACCAGTCCCATGCCTATGGTCCAGGAGGCTTTGGACCTACTATTAGGTGGTTCTAGACTCTACTTAGGATGCTCAAATGTAACAAAACTAGCGCACATTCAAAACATGTAGGACTTCACATAAATGCAAGAAAAGGCTCAAGTTAACCCCCCCACATAACAATGAATGCACTCGACAAATTAGGCAGTAGACAATTTCAGAGTTAAGAAACATTATAGTAGTTAAGTACTATATGCATGATCTCTAGATGATTCTGATTTCTAGCAGTGTACAGGCAGCGTTACAACTTTAGGCTAACAGATTTGCAGATTAAAGGCATAACAAACCTTTAGGCATGACATCTACATCGTTCGTGCAGCGAGGCAATAAGACTGTTCGAAAGCCCAAAATTAACAACACTGATCTTATAAACATGCTGTCTAAGACGAGCAATAACATCCTATAGGCAGGACTTCTAATGGTTGATAATTGAGATTGATTTTATAGTACTTTATCCCTATAGGCATGTCAGCTAAGTGTAGAAATACAATGAAGCAACGAAGTAATTGATTAGTTGATTAAGATCCTATGGTCATGATATCTAAAAGAGGAACGTACTAAGAGCAATATACGTGACTGGTTGAATGATTAGTTAGAACCATATAGACACGGTATCTAGATGAGAATTAGCAAAACATGTGTTATTGTATCCCACAAGCATACTGTCTAAGTGTGCACAATAGTAAACCTGTAAACAAGTATAGCAAATACTTTAAACATACTTTAGACAGGTTGAGTGAAGTGTGCGTGATTTCCTATAAACATGATCTCTATGAGTGTGAAGAATAAGAACACATCAACGAATATCAAGTAAGACAGTTAAATCCTATAGGCACATTTTCTATCTGTTCATGCGAAAATCCGAATACCCCAACCCATGTTTTACTAATCTCCCCCATCGTTTGTTTACAGATTATTACATGCCAAAAGATAAAATAAGAAATAGACACAAATATTACAAAATTGAGATGATTACAGGCCCAACAAAATAGAGCAAACTTAAGAAGAGCTAACCCAGCACTGCCTGGGCCTTCAACAGACTCTTTCACTCGAATAGCAGGCCAAGTCCAAACACTTCCCAAAATAGGAGAGTATGTCTATTCGCATAACCAAAGTAACACACGGACTTATATCCAGCCCAATAATTATAATATTGACCACTTGACCAAATAACTTAATGGACCATATGGGAATCAACTAGACAGTTCCAAAGAAACACCTCATAGAGACATTTAGCAGGATTCATGAACACATGGGTATTTTAGAAGCAAAAAAGTGACAGATTTGATTAAGCAAGGAACATGAACTAGGAGAATCAATAGACATCATTTCAACACGGCAGTTTAGACATGACAAACTAATAACATGGGTTAAATCACAAAGCAAGTGGGAGCATGCTAGATATACATAACATCATGAGAGTTGAAGGAACATGCCATTTAAAGTTAATAGGGTAGGCACACACAAGATGCGTATTTTAAGATTTCTAAAGTGAGTCTAGGGTAAAGCATTGTTCAGAATTAATCCAAAAGGGATTTTATAACTATGAATCTAAGTGATAAAGGTCTGATAGAGTCATAGGTAGAGGATGACAATCACACATGGTAAACAAGTAGACAAGCATGATCTATAGCAGCTAACAAGAATCTCATTTGTGCTGAGTAAAACACAAAGGTTCCCTAGTTCAAAATATCATAGTAGAAGATATTGCCAACTTAAGGTCAAGCAGAGCAGACAGATTTCAGAACATAAACCATGCACAGTGCAGAAAACTAATTATATTAGGAACCTAGGCGATACTAAAGAGTACAGAGTTAACTAGACACCATATTGCAATTCTTAAAACAATATGTTGGTTAAAGTATACGATTCATATAGATAAGGACAACAAAAAAGCCTACATAAAGGGCTCAGAAATTATTATAACAAATTCTGGGCAGGCAATAATCCATTAGTGTGTCAGGGCAAGTGTTCAAATAAAGATACAATGTTAAATAGTCAATGGGAGAGATTAGGCATTCATAAACACAATAACTTCGAACAAGTGTCGCAACCCAAAAAATAAAATCTTCTAATCATGCTAACTTACACAAATCCAGATAAAGAATTACAAGTGAAAAAATCAAACAAAAGGTTGGCATAATATCATATTGTCTTAGAAAGCCCACATAACAGAGATATTCAGAAGCACGAACACAAACAGGAAAAACATAGCTGAGAGAGAGCTTGAGCACTTACCAGTTCGCAAATCTAACAGCAAATATGAAAAAGCCACCAAATACCAGTAGCAAAATAAGAACAACAATAGGATTCCCAACACTCCTAGTGCGTCAGAGTTCACAAGAGCTTCGAATGAGCTTCGAGCAGTGCTCGCACTAGAGAGGTAATCAGACCCAATTTCGATGGCCTTAGCTTTCATCCTGCCACAACCAAGAGTACAGAAAGTATAGAAAAATGGCGGTAGGAGGGATAATGGAAGTGGTAATAGTAGTCAAGTGATAGTCGTTCTTGCAGTAGTCGTTAAGTCTTAGAGAGGAAGCGGGAAAAAGGGTTTATATAGGGGTATAAATTGAAACAACAAACATGGAAACCAATTAATTAAGCACAAATAAGGAAAAACAATATCACATGCAAATCAAAATCAGTAAAGGATATGGAGAGTCTCAAACCCTAATTAGGGTTCACTCGTTTGAAAATCGAACCAAGAGTGCAAGTCACTCTTTGTTGAGCGTATATAGACAAAATAACGCCCAAAATCAAAGCTTTGAGTCATCCCGGTATGATCTAGGAAGTGATACTTGCCAAAATTAGGCAAGTACCTATGTAACACCATAAACGGATGACCAATAATGAGAGAAGACTAATAAGGCTAGTATATCATAGGTAGATTCCATTTCTGGGTTGGAATCGGAGAGGAACTAAGTAAAGGCGGCTAGGGATTTTAAAGAAGAAGAGAGGATGAAAGGATTTGGGGGTGGCTATCTCAGAAGAATGGGCATTAGGGTTGGGTATGGAGATATAAGGAAAGAAGGGAGAGGATTGTGAGCCGTTAATCTTGAGAGATCAACGACTGTGATTTTAAAGAGAGAGATAGGGCGGGTCAGTCGGGTCCCGACCGGGTTTGTTAAAGGGTTGTTTGGTTTTAGGCTGGTGAAGGGTGAGATGGGGTGGGCCAAGTGTTTTGGGCCATATTCGGTCCAAAATTAGCCTTGTTTTGGGCTATAAAATTAAATATACGAAAGTTATTTAAAATAATTTATAAAAATAATCAATAAATAATAAAAATATTACTTATGCATTAAAGTGATTAACAATAATAGCTTAGCATTATAAAAATATAAAAATTCCATTTTAGTATAAACAATGCAAATAATGTAGTTATGTATATAATGTAGGCTATTATTGCAAAATTATATAAATAGCTCAAAAATACAAATGTAATTATATAAAATGAAGTAAAAATATTATAAAACATATATGTGGGTGTAAATAATTAATTTGGATGATTAAGTCATCACAAAATAATTTGAAGGAGTAATTAATAAATATTTAAATACTTTAAATGTAAGCAAATCAATTTTAAAGCCTTAAAAATTATGAAAAAATACAAAAAAATACTTATGTACAAATGTAATTATATAAAATGAAGTAAAAATATTATAAAACATATATGTGGGTGTAAATAATTAATTTGGATGATTAAGTCATCACAAAATAATTTGAAGGAGTAATTAATAAATATTTAAATACTTTAAATGTAAGCAAATCAATTTTAAAGCCTTAAAAATTATGAAAAAATACAAAAAAATACTTATGTACAAATGTAATTATATAAAATGAAGTAAAAATATTATAAAACATATATGTGGGTGTAAATAATTAATTTGGATGATTAAGTCATCACAAAATAATTTGAAGGAGTAATTAATAAATATTTAAATACTTTAAATGTAAGCAAATCAATTTTAAAGCCTTAAAAATTATGAAAAAATACAAAAAAATACTTATGTACAAATGTAATTATATAAAATGAAGTAAAAATATTATAAAACATATATGTGGGTGTAAATAATTAATTTGGATGATTAAGTCATCACAAAATAATTTGAAGGAGTAATTAATAAATATTTAAATACTTTAAATGTAAGCAAATCAATTTTAAAGCCTTAAAAATTATGAAAAAATACAAAAAAATACTTATGTACAAATGTAATTATATAAAATGAAGTAAAAATATTATAAAACATATATGTGGGTGTAAATAATTAATTTGGATGATTAAGTCATCACAAAATAATTTGAAGGAGTAATTAATAAATATTTAAATACTTTAAATGTAAGCAAATCAATTTTAAAGCCTTAAAAATTATGAAAAAATACAAAAAAATACTTATGTACAAATGTAATTATATAAAATGAAGTAAAAATATTATAAAACATATATGTGGGTGTAAATAATTAATTTGGATGATTAAGTCATCACAAAATAATTTGAAGGAGTAATTAATAAATATTTAAATACTTTAAATGTAAGCAAATCAATTTTAAAGCCTTAAAAATTATGAAAAAATACAAAAAAATACTTATGTACAAATGTAATTATATAAAATGAAGTAAAAATATTATAAAACATATATGTGGGTGTAAATAATTAATTTGGATGATTAAGTCATCACAAAATAATTTGAAGGAGTAATTAATAAATATTTAAATACTTTAAATGTAAGCAAATCAATTTTAAAGCCTTAAAAATTATGAATATTTATAGAAAATGCTTATATGACTCTTGTACGATGAGAGTTGTCTTTGGACAGTGAGGATGATTTCCTTAGACCATGACGTCCTGATCCATAAAGTATATGATAAGGGATTCACAGGCCATGAAATGTGTCCTCGAGCCATGAGGATGCTGCCTGTAGACTATGATGCCTTTGAATAATGATGTGCAATTTTGAGAGATCCTCAGGCCATGGCATGATGTCTTCGGGCTATGAGGATGATGCATTCAGACTATGACACCTTCGGATAATGCGGCGATGTTTCAGCCCATGAAATGCAAAGATGCGGAGATATCGATCATTTGATAGCGGGAACAGCTGATGCTTAGTTGTATGCGAGAATGAGACAAGGCAGCACTTAGCCTTGTATGTGATGAGGGTGGTGTTTATCCCTATGCAGAGGAAGACAATGCTTAACCTTATGCAATATTGGAGGCAATGCTTAGTCTCGTATAATGTATATGAGAAAATGCTTAGTCTCATGCAGGGGAATGTAGTGCTTAGCCTTATGCAATAATGGAGGCAATGCTTAGCATTATGTAATAATGGAGGCAATGCTTAGCCTTGTATAATATAATGGAGACAGTGCTTAGTCTCATGCAGGGGAAGGCAGTACTTAGCTTTATGCAATAATGGAGGCAATGCTTAGCCTCATGCAATGTGATGTGGACAATGCTTAGTCTCATGCAACGGAAGGCAGTGTTTAGCCTTAGGCGATGTGATGGAGACAGTGTTTAGTCTCATGCAAAAGAAGGCAGTGCATAGCCTTATGCAACAATGGAGGCAATGCTTAGCCTCATGCAATGCGATGGAGACGGTGCTTAGTCTCATGCAACAGAAGGCAATGTTTAGCCTTATATGCAATGTGATGGAGACAATGCTTAGTCTCATGCAATGGAAGGTAGTGTGTAGCCTTGTGTAGGAAAAGCAAGGATTAAATGTAAGAGGGAAGAGTGGTCCTTAGCTTGACGCATTTATGCTTGGCGACTTTTGTCGGTGTGAAGATAGTGACCTTATTGTATGTATATATCTACGGACATGCTTGTTATGTCCATTGTGCCTGCATCCAAAGAACAATCGTGAGTTTGGGGGGGAGGGGGAGGTTGGTCGTGCCTTTGATTCTTCGTTTCGTCTCTTCTCCTTTTCTCGACACCTTGTTAGAGTCACCCCGGGTAACGTCTGGCTACTACGGAAAATGAAATTTTCAAAAAATATGCATTTGTGATAAATTATTTATAAGAAAATGCAGTTGTTCAAAATACGTGATGATGCATAAAACAAATAATTTTATCGAATCGGAGACTGTGACACGCTTTGAGACATTGCAACCTCCTCAAAATTTTGCCCCAGGTTAAATACATACATCCGGCAATGCACTTCTTGGATATCCTTGACATAATGAGATTGACAAACTCGAAATCTTGCCCCAATTTCTAACCATAGAGGGAAATGAAGATTTTATTATGATGTGACCGAACCCACAGGGCTACCTACGTATTCCCTCTTAAAGGGAAATTAGATCAAGCGTAGTTCAAGTTATATCAAATAGAAAGTGCAAACATGACCTTAAACATAATATCTCTTGACTGCATCTGAATTGATAGGTTTTGGCCATATTTCTCCTTCTATCTCTGCAAGTATAAGCGCTCCTCCTGTCAGTACTCGGTGAACCATGTAATGGCCTTGCCAATTAGGTGATAATTTCCCTTTTGCTCCGTCCTGATGCGGGAAGATCCATTTTAACACTATCTGCCTTGGTGTGAATAGCCTCAATCTAACCTTTTTATTTAAAGCCTTTTCCATGCTATTCTGGTAGAGTTGATCGTGACATACTACGTTCATCCTCTTACCGTCAATAAGAGCCAGTTTCTCATACTGGCTCCGTACCCATTTTGCGTCGCTGAGCTCGGCCTCTTGTATGATTCACTGGGAAGGAATCTCCAGCTCGGCAGGTATAACTACTTCGGTATCGTAGACCAGTAGATAGAGGGTTGCCCCAGTTGACGTACTAACTGTGGTGCGGTACTCGAGCAAAGAAAATGGTAGCTTCTCATGCTATTGCTTGTAGTTGTCCACCATCTTCCTTAATATCTTCTTGATGTTTTTGTTGGCGGCTTCTACTACTCCATTCATCTGCATCCTGTATGCTGTAGAATTCCAGCGCTTGATTTGAATGTTTCACCCATGGCTTTCATCAGATCATTGTTGAGATTGGTGGCATTTTCAGTAATGATTGACTCAGGTACTCCATATCGACAGACAATACAATCTCGGACGAAATCCGCTATGACCTTCTTAGTCACATCCTTATGGGAAGCGGCTTCAACCCATTTTGTGAAGTAATCTATAGCCACCCAAATGAACCTATGTCCATTTAAAGTAGCGGGTTCAATTGGTCTGATGACATCCATCCCCCAGGCAGAGAAAGGCCAGGGTAAAATTGCTGCATTGAGTTTGTTGGGTGGTACTCATATCATATCAGCATGGACCTGACATCGGTGGCACTTCTGTACATACTTAATCCAGTCTGTCTCCATAGTAATCCAGAAATATCTTGCCCTTAATATCTTTTTATCCAGAATAAAACCGTTCATGTGAGGTCCGCAAGTTCCGGTGTGTATTTCTTCAAGTAATCTATATGCCTCCTTGGCATCAACACATCACAGCAATCCCAAATCAGGAAATCTTCTATACAGAATTCCTCCACTCTAAAAGAAATGATTGACCAATCTTCGAAGCGTGCGCTTATGAGTGTGTGTGGCATTTTCTGGGTATTCTCGTTTCTCCAAATACTCATTGATATCGTGAAACCATGGATTTCCGTCAAACTCTTCTTCAACATGAGCGTAATAAGCTGGCTATTTATGAATCTCAATCGGGATAGGATCGATGAAATTTTTGTCTGGATGTTGAATCATTGAAGACAAGGTACCCAATGTATTTGCAAACTCATTCTGAATATCTTCACCTATAAACGTCACTTCTTCATCGGGAAAATACGTTTTCAGTAGTTCATATTCACCGTCTACAGGGTTTGTTGCCAAGTGGTCAACCAATGCTTGCCCCTTGACCACCTACTGAGTCAAAAAGATGATGCCGAACTCACTTAGCAATATCTGCCACTTTGCTAAATTATCCGTAGGCATGGGTTTCTGAAAGATGTATTTCAGTGGATGAATCCTTGATATGAGATACGTAGTGTACGCGCAGAAATAGTGTCTCAATTTCTGGGCTATCCATGTCAAAGCACAACAGGTGCACTCCATCAAAGAGTACCGGGCCTCGTAAGGAGTGAATTTCTTACTCAGATAATATATCACTTGCTCTTTCCTGTCGATTTTATCATGTTGCCCCAGAACGCAACCAAAAGCTCAATCCAACATGGACAAATACAGCAATAGAGTTCTTCCTGGCTCTGGCGGGACCAACACGGGTAGTTTAGACAAGTACTCCTTGATTTTATCGAGAGCCTTCTGACATTTTAGTCCAGCTTGTCGCAGCATATTTCCTCTGCATCTTGAAGATTGGCTCACATATCACCATTTATTGTGCTATAAAATAGCCGATATAATTTAAGCATCCTAGAAAACTCATCACATCATTCTTGTTCTTTGGCGGTGGCAAGTCTTGAATAGCTTTAATTTTTGACGGGTCTCGCTCAATACCACAGAGACTAACGATGAAGCATAGCAACTTCCCAGCAGGGACTCCAAAAGCACATTTTGCAGGATTCAACATCAAATTATATTTTCGAAGACGGTCGAAGAACTTCCTCAGGTTTGCTATGTGCTCAGAGCTTCTCTTAGATTTGATGATAACATCGTCTACGTACACCTCTATTTCCTTATGTATCATGTGAAAAAGAGTCATCATGGCCCTCATGTATGTAACCCAACGTTCTTCAAATCGAATGGTATCATTTTGTAACAATATATCCCCTTTGACGTGATAAAGGCTATCTTTTCGGCATCCTCTTCGTCCATCCAAATCTGGTGGTATCCTGCGAAGCAATCTACAAAGGATTGTAGTTCATGCTTTGCACAATTGTCGATCAATATGTGTATGTTGGGCAATGGAAAGTCATCCTTAGCACTTGCTCTGTTTAGATCTCGATAATCGACGTACACTCTGACTTTCCCATCCTTCTTTGGAACCGACACAATATTGGCTAACCATGTTGGGTACTCGACCATTCGAAGGACCTTGGCTTTGATTTTCTTGGTAACCTCTTCCTTTATCTTCAGACTCATATCTAGCTTGAATTTCCTGAGCTTCTGCTTTACCGTCGGACACATGGGTCGGTAGGTAGCTTGTGAGCTAATATGGATGTACTTAACCCAGTCATGTCGTCATATGACCATGCAAAAATATCCTCATATTCTTTTAGAAACCTGATGTATTCTTCCTTCTCTGACAGTGATAGATGAATGCTTATGCAAGTTTCCCTGACCGTTTCAGAATCTCCTAAGTTAACTGCCTCAGTTTCCTCCAAATTGGACTTTGGTTTATTCTCAAAATTCTCTACTTCTTTGACAATTTCCTCAGGTATTATATCATCTTACAAATCTTCCGAATCATGGCCCTCGTCCAGAAACAACTTCCTCATACCAGCCAAAGTCTCGTCTTCCTCGGATCCCCAAATCACATCAGTCTGACGGAATGTCTGGTGCACCGGTGGTAAGGGTTGTTCCAGCGGATAGTAATCCATGCGCCATGACGGTTTCCAATCCTTGTATTCTTGCACAGTATATTCATACCCGAGACCAAAGGTTATGCCATGATATTGTGGTCGTATGGGTTTTGTGATCCCGTAAAGCTTTCGGCAATAACCCTTGCCTAGTTCATATCCCAACCACATCAATATGCTTTCTAACTGATTACTCCACCATAGATCCTTCTCAATTGCGTTTACCCGCTCAATGAAGTGGTATGTTTCTCCTCCCAATTTCCTTCTGTTTTTGATGACTGACACGGTCTGGTTGGTGTATATAGGGTTGTTTCCATCTCCATGAATGATCACCTCTTGATGATTGAATTCGAACTTCACAACCTGGTGCAAAGTAGAAGCGACTGCCCGAGCTACATGTATCCATGGTCATCCTAATAACAAGTTGTAGGTAGCGGATATGTCTACCACTTGGAATTCAACATCAAACCATGTCAGGCCCATATGTAGATCAAGGTTGATTTCTCCAATAATGGATCTCTGAGATCCATCGAACGCTTTCACATTTACTCTTCCCATCCGTATCTTATACAGGACTTTACCTAGTCTTTTCAGAGTGGTCAGCGGGCATATGTTCTGGCTCAAACCTCCATTTATCAGGACCCTATCAATGAACTTGTCTTCAAATTGCACATGATGTGCAACGCTTTATTATGACTCAACCCTTCTGGCGGTAACTCATCTTCGTGGAAAGTAATTTTGTGACTCTCCAATACTTGTGAAACCATGTTAGCCATCTCCCCACTAGTGATACCGACGGGTACATAAGCTTCACTTAATACTTTTATCAAGGCATTCTTGTGCGCATCTGAAATTTGCAATAGCGACAAGATGGATATATGGGCGGGAGTTTTGTTCAGGTGATCAACAACGGAGTACTCCCTTGCCTGCACCTTTCTCCAAAGATCATCGGTGCCTGTCTCAATGACATGTGGCTTAGATGTAGTTTCTTTGCTTGTTTCTCCAAGATACTCATGCATATAAACTCTGCCAGTCCTGGTCATACCTTGTGCAGCACCTGTCTCTTCCATCTTGGCTTTTCCTTTTCTTCTCGCCTCTATTACATAATCCCATGGGAAGAAATCAGACTTATAATACGGTGTTGGAGATACTATCACAGTGAAAGGCGTAGCCACCTCGACCTCAAACGGTGCATGGGTTTGCACCACAATCGGCAAGAGGGTGACAAGAGATGTTTTAGGGGCATCATCCTCTCGAATAAGTCCGATGGATACCTCCCGATCCCATTCCTCATCAGTTTCAATAACATTCACTCCCTTGCCCCTATGATCCGGAAGGGGGTTATTACGCACATTTGTCGCAGCTACCTTTGCTTGTATAACTTTGGTGTTGATCAGTGTCTGAATCTTATCCTTCAACATGTGGCATTCCTCAATGGTATGACCCTTAATCCCTAAGTGATAGGCACAAGTTTTGTTGGGATTTACCCGCTAGGAAGGGTTTTAAAAAACAACAACAGGAATGTGAGGTGACGTAACTAGTGGCCTTTAGTCTTTCATACAGTTTGGCTATGGGTTCAACGATTGGGGTGTATTGTCTGGGAGTTCTGCGGTCAAAGTTTGGTCATGGCTTTGGGTAGTTTTGGCGGACGGGCGGAGGTGAATGGTAATATGCAGGTTGGGTGTTATATGTATGGTAGGTGGTGGCAGGCTATTGGTATTTCAGGGGGTGAGGGTTGATATGTGGGTGGAGGTGTTTGGTATGTGAGAGGAGACTTAGGGCCCTGGGCTACCATCACGGCCCCCACTTCTTTCTTCTTCGAGATACCCCCCGATTGCAAGGCTTTGTTTGTGGGTTGCAGTGTTTCCAAATTGGTCACCATTCCGCTCTTGATTCCTTCTTCTATCCTTTCCCCTAACTTGATGATGTCAGAGAACTTATGATTATCGTTGACCATCAACCTTTCATAATACTGCGGATCTGGAGCTCTAACAAAGAACTTGTTCATTTGTTCTTATTCAAGTGGTGGCCTTACCTTGGCGGCCTTTGATCTCCAATGAGTAGCGTACTCACGGAAGGTTTCTGTTAGCTTCTTCTTGAGGTTCTGGATATAGAAAATGTTTGGCGCATTCTCTATATTGAACCTGAATCTGTCCATAAAATTCGATGCCATGCTCACCCAATTTGCCCACTTCTTTGGATTCTGGCTAATATACCAAGATAATGCATCTCATGTAAGACTTCGCATGAAAAGTTTCATACGGATTTATTCATTCTTACCCATTCCCACAAGCTTGTCCAATTTGGTTCTCAGATGTACCTTAGGATCACCAGTGCCGTCAAACATCTCAAACTTAGGAGGTTTGTAACTCTCTGGCAGTTCTACATCCGGTTGGATACACAAGTTTTCATAATTCAAACTTTAAACACCCTTCCCGCCTTCAACGCTCTGGACTCTTCCTATCAGTTTCTTGAGTTCTTCTACCATGTTTCGAATAAGCAGGTCCTTCTCAGTTGGATCAGGTATGTATAAGGTTTGTTGTGGGGTATGGGGTAAGGTTTTCACATATATCGGGTTGCCTTGATGAGTTCTTGGAACTTGGGTATATGGGTGATCATTGATTGAAGTTTGCAGGGGATCAAGGGTAAGTTATGGTGCATTTTGAGGAGTGTGATAAGTGGTGGTTTGTGGATACTGTGTCGGGTGATGGTGGTATTGCTGGGGGGGGTTTGCACTGGTGGTGGGTTAATATTTTGAGGAGGTGCGGGATTGTGATACTGGTGCGTTGCGAGAGGATTTTGTGGAGCTATGGGTGATGGATTTTGGTTTTGGGTGTTTTTCGTTGGTGTTTGGTTCTGGGTGGTTGTGTTTTTCTGGTTGATGTCTGGGACATTGAGAGTAAGGGAGACGTTTGCCAGATTTTAGACCTGCTCAAGCTCACCCTACAACTCCAATATTTTATGTTCCAAATGCAAGACCAATTCTTTCTATCCTGGCATACTTCTTCTATCCGAGGTTTCAACATTCTCTGCCATGGTAGCATTGTCTTTTCGGTTATCACTTAGATCATCCACCTTCCCTTTGCCTTTTCTTTTTGGGTCGCTAGGTGGAGGAGGAGGTGGAGGACCTCTAGATCTAGTGTGGTAAGATGATGATGCCAGAATGCACGAACCAACCTTTGGGAATGGGAGTAATCAAAAGAAAAAGGCAAAAGGTAACCAAGTTAGTAAGACGAAGTAAAAGAGTGTTTGTAATATTTAAGCATGCATTACATAAGGCTATGCAGTAATTCGCGTCCTAATTTGGGGACCTCATTTTGCCCGAGGTAAGCCTAAGCGACACAAAGACTTGGAGAAGATTCATGCCAATGTTTTCTTCGTTCCATTAATGCGAAAATAAGCCAAATCCATCTTTCACTAAATCGAAAATAATAATTATAAAGTCACTAATGACATTAAGCCTTATTAAATCGAAATCTAATTTAATAGAGAAAATAGTAAATGACATTATCTCCTAGTCTACTTGGTCTCTGAAGGACCTTCTCCATGCTTGGATCTTTTGACTCATTAATCACATTCCCCATATCGCGCATGTCCAGTAGCAAGTAAGCCTTTGCCAGCTTCCCTCCTTCATCATCGTTCATGCCTTGACAATCCCAAAGCCTCTTTCTCATCTTCCCCTCTATTCCATCAATCCTTGCTCTAGATATTCTAACCTCTTTGTTGACTTATTGGAAATATCCTTCCATTCTCTTATCGCCTCCATGTTCACTTTATGTTATACCAAATGCTTAGCTTTCGATTCAAACACCCCTTTACGTAGCCTCTTATACATCACCTGTGCCTCATCAGCCTTATCTATGATCCTATCTTTCAGATTGTCCCCTGATTTGACATCCCCAGCTATGTCGTCCTCCAACCATGAGAGATAGTAGTACATATGACCGACATGATACCTGTCTGGATCAATAGTCTCTCCTTCTACGATGATCTTTTTGTTCCACATGTGTTGTGCTTCGAACTTGAATGGGATGACATCTTCTTTGAAATCTACTTTATACTGAACCATGTTGGAAACTTGAGGTATGACTTGTTTCCTCCCAGATTGCATTATTACTCTTATAAAAGCGGAAGGGTAGATGCCTCGCAGCCCAATCAGTACTAAGTGAGTAGTTCCTTTGGATCTGATGAAGAAATGCACCCAGCCTATAACATTTTCAGGCTTTGCAAACCTTTCTAGAATGAACGTCATCTTCTTTGGATGATGACTGGCTATGTAGTCATTTAGTGGCCTTCGCATGTGCTCCTGGCCATACTCTCCCCTTTGAAAGTGTTCTGGCAGCCAAACTTGTAGCAAGAGAGTACAACCCTCAAAGTGTTCGGACCCATGCTTGCACCGATCCAGAGCACGGTACATCTCGGCTAAGATCATCGGGATGATAGTGTACTTTTGCCCCTCGATACCCTCCGTTAAGGTCCTGGCGACCATGGCTAAGCGAGTATGAATTCTTCCCCCTTGCATCGGAAAAATCAACAAACCCAAGAAACACATTATGAAAACACATACCCGGTGGTGCACCCATCCCAAAGAGGTAATGACCAGCTCCTCATGATGAAGGCGATATGATTTGCTATGCCCGTAACGCTCATAGAGAAATTCAAAGGGGATGTATGATTTCTTCAGACATACTAGTTCATCATTCTTCTTAAAACCCAGCATTTTCAGGAAACCGCGTGGAGTGCGATGTTCTGGCACCAATAGTCCTGGACTATTCCCTGGTAACTTGGCGAAACCCCCTATTTCTTCCTGGAGAGGAGTCATTTCTATATTGCAAAATTGGAAAACAACTCTCTTCTCATCCCAGAACATGGTAGCAGCCTCGATCAGTTCCCTGTTTGGTTGAATTTTCAGAAAAGATGGAAAGTTACCCAATATCCTCCTCACATGATTTCTGTCACAGAGTACAAGGTCATTCCACTAGTCAATTAGCAGAGGCGGGATATTTTGGACCATACCGAACCTGGGGATTTCATGCTTAATTTTCTGCAAACAAATAAAAGTTAGCCATTTCCCCCTCCATATTCGACTATACGCAATAATGATCAACATGTTGACACTTTTTCTCCAAGTAATGCACACAATATGATGGTATCCTTTGGGATTACGGAAATCCTGTTGGACTTTGGAAAAGGTTCATCTAAACGGGTTGTTACGTCAATGACGTCTCAATCCGTACTAGGCTTAGCATAATGCATGCACAATTCAAATCGGAGCGTGGTTTCTAGAAAGGTCTAGACTGGTACTCTCAAGTGAAAAACTTGAGAGGGAAAGGCACGATACTGTCGACTGCACCGCTGATCGACTAGCCTACCGAAAATAAGACTTTCCGGTTTAAAAGGGTATTTTGTTAGGAAAGCGCAGACACTCATCAAGCGTCACTATGTTGATAATAGGCACAGGTGGAGTATGATGTGGAAGCATGCTTTATGCAAAATAGTAACATGTTGCCAAATATTTACATGATAAAAGTGCATAAAAATAGTAAATAATATAAACAGGAGAAAGAAAAGAAAAAGGAAAGACAAAAGAGAGAAGTCAGTTTAACTCATGAAAATGTGCGAGAACGTAATTAAATGAAGCAAACAGGGAGATAGGGATGGGAGAGACATGATATAGCAGTCTTTAACAAGATGAAGGAAATGGAGATGAGATGTACATGTCATAGCAATTTAAACAAATGAGGGGAAATAAGGGAGGGAATGTACATGTCACAACAATTTAAGAAAGTAAGGGATATAAGGAGGGGACGTACATGTCATCAAATAATCCATTAATCCATATAAGTCAAGTTCATCATGGTAAGAGCCTAAGTGTAAATCCCCAGCAGAATCGCCATGCTGTCGCGCCCCATTTTCTTGCGAAAGCGGGTTTCGACATGTGACAACTCTTTTAAATGTGTGTTTAAAAGAGAAGAGTCACCACCTAACGATTTTTAAGGTACGTTAGGGCACATATTTGCAAATTACTCTATTTTAACCAGTCCGTATTACCAAATATGGGTAAGGGCTCAGATTACCTCAAAGAGAAGGTGTTAGGCACTCTTCGAGGTCAAAAACTCTGTGTCCCTTTCAAAATTTACACTATGTGGATTATTGAATTATAATTAAGCTAAGTGATCATATAAGTGAAAGAAGACATGAAATTTAAAGGTTCTATAAAAAAAAGTAAAGAAAATAGCACAAGAACTAAACTATATAAATAATCAGTGCAAATCTTTAGAGGTTACATGATACAACTACGTTAGTCTATATTTGATGACTAAGTGTGAACAATAAACATACAAAAAGAAAAGGGGAGTCCTAAGTTTTTTAGTCTAACAGATCACCCCGTGCATCATAAATAATATTTCGCAATTCCCTTAAGGTAGGGGTTGCTCATATTATTCAGCGGGCACAGACTATTATCTCATGCTACCTGATTACTATGTTAAATTGTTTACTTAAATGCACTCTAATTCAATTCTAGGTCGTGTCCTACGCGTGCACTACCCGTCCTATGCCTATGGTCCAGGAGGCTTTGGACCTACTATTAGGTGGTTCTAGACTCTACTTAGGATGATCAAAAGTGACAAAACTAGTGCACTTTCAAAACATGTAGGACTTCACATAAATGCAAGAAAAGGCTCAAGTTAACTCCCACACATAACAACGAATACACGCGGCACATTAGGTAGAAGACAATTTTAGCGTTTAGAAACATTGTAGTAGTTAAGTCCTATAGGCATGATTTCTAGATGATTCTGATTTCCAACAGTGTACATGCAGCGTTACAACTTTGGGCTAACAGGTTTGCAGATTAAAGGCATTACAAACCTATAGGCATGGCATCTAAGTGCAGTGAGGCAATAAGACTGTTCGAAAGCTCAAAATTAACAATGCTGATCTTATAAACATTCTGTCTAAGACGGGCAATAACATCCTATAGGAATGACTCTAGCGATTGATAATTGAGATTGATTTTATAGTACTTCATCCTATAGGCATGTCACCTAAGTGTAGCAATGCAACGAAGTAATTGATTAGTGGATTAAGATCCTATGGTCATGATATCTAAAGAAGCAGCATACTAAGAGCAATAGAAGTGACTGGTTGATAGATTAGTTGGAACCCTATAGACATGGTATCTAGATGGGCATTAGCAAAACATGTGTTACTATATCCCACATGTATGCTGCCTAAGTGTGCACAATAGTAAACCTGGAAACAAGTATATCAAATACTTTAAACATGATTTAGACAGGCTGAGTGACGTGTGTGTGATTTCCTATAAGCATAATCTCTATGAGTGTGCAGAATAAGAACACGTCAATGAATATCAAGTAAGACAGTTAAATCCTATAGGCAAATTTTCTACCCGTTCATTCGAAAATCAGAATATCCCAACTTTTTTTCACTAATCTTCCCCATCGTTTGTTTATAGATTATTACATGCCAAAAGATAAAATAAGAAACAAACAAAAATATTACAAAATTGAGATGATTACAGGTCCAACAAAATAGAGCAGACTTAAAACAGGCTCTTTCACTCGAATAGCAAGCCCAGATCCAAACACTTCCCAAAACAGGAGAGTATGTCCATTCGCATAACCCAAAGTGACACACAAACTCATATCTAGCCCAAATATTATAGGAATGAGCACTTGACAAAATAAATTAATGGACCATATGGCAATCAACTAGACAGTTCCAAATCAACACCTCATAGAGACATTTAGCAGGATTCATGAACATATAGGTATTTCAAAAGCAAAAAGTGACAGATTTCATTAAGCAAGAAAGATGAACTAGGAGAATCAATAGACTTAATTTCAACATGGAAGTTTGGACATGGAAAACTAATAACATGGGTTAAATCACTAAGTAGGTGAGAGCATGTTAGATATACATAACATCATAAGAGTTGAAGGAACATGCCATTTAGAGTTAACAGGGTAGGCACACACAAGATGCATATGTTAAGCTTTCCAAAGTGAGTCTAGGGTAGCGCATGGTTAAGAATTAATCCAAAAGAGATTTTATTACTATAAATCTAAGTGAGAAAGGTGTGATAGAGTCATAAGCAGAGGATGACAATCACATATAGCAGCTAACAAGAATTTCAATTGTGGTGAGTAAAACACAAAGGTTCCCTAGTTCAAAATATCATAGTAGAAGACATTGCCAACTTTCAAGCAGAGCAGACCGATTTCAGAACTTAAATCATGCACTTTGTAGAAAACTAATTGTATTAGGAACCTAGGCGATACTAAAGAGTACAGAGTTAGCTAGACACCATATTGCAATTCTTAAAACCATATGTTGGTAAAAGCATACGATTCATATAGACAAGGACAACAACAAAGCCTACATAAAGGGTTCAGAAATTATTAAGACTAATTACGGGCAAGCAGTAATCCATTAGAGTGTCAGATCAATTGTTCAAATAAAGATACAGTGTTAAATAGTCAATGCGAGAGATTAAGCATTCATAAACACAATAGCTTCGAACAAGTGTCACAACCCAAAAAAAAAGCTTCTAATCATGCTAACTTACACAAATCCATATGAAGAATTACAAGTGAAAACATCAAACAAAAGGTCAGCATAATATCATATTGGCTTAGAAAGCCCACATAACAGGGATATTTAGAAGCACTAATACAAACTGGGAAAACATAGCTGAGAGAGAGCTTGAGCACTTATCGGTTCTCAAATCTAATAGCAAATAGGAAAAAGCCACCAAATACCAGTAGCAAAATAAGAACAACAACAGGAATTCGAACACTCTTAGTGCGTCAGAGTTCACAGGAGCTTCGAACGAGCCCCGAGCAGTGCTCGCACTAGAGAGGTAATCAGAACCAATTCCGGTGGCCTTGGCTTTCATCCGTCCACAACAAAGAGTACAAAAAGTATAGAAGAATGATAGTAGGAGGGATAATAGAAGTGGTAACAGTAGTCAAGTGATAGTCGTTCTTGCAGTAGCCGTTAAGACTTAGAGGGGAAGCGGGAATGGGGGTTTATATAGGAGTAGAAATTGAAAGAACAAACATGGAAAACAATCAATTAAGAACAAATAAGGAAAGGAAATATCACATGCAAATAAAAATCAGTAAAGGAGATGTAGAGTCTCAAACCCTATTTAGGGTTCAATCGTCTTAAAATTGGACCAAGAGTGCAAGTCACTCTTTGTTGAGCGTATATAGACGATATAACGCCCAAAATTAAAGATTTGAGTCATTCCAGTCCGATCTCGAAAGTGATACTTGCCAAACTTAGGCAAGTACCTAAGTAACACCATACACAGACGACCAATAATGAGAGAAGACTAATAAGGTAAGTATATCATAGTTAGATTCCATTTCTGGGTTGGAATCGGAGAGGAACTAAGCAGCGGCGGCTAGGGTTTCTCAGAGAAGAAGAGATGATGAAAGGATTTGGGGCGGCTGTCTCAGAGGAATGGGCATTAGTGTTGGGTATGGAGATATAAGGAAAGAAGGGAGAGGATTGTGAGCCGTTGATCTCTCATGTGATTTTAAAGAGAGAGAGATGGGGCAGGTCAATCGGCTCCCGAACGGGTTTATTAAAGGGTTGTTTGGTTTTGGGCTGATAAAGGGTGAGCTGGGGTGGGCCAAGTGTTTTGGGCCATATTTGGTCCGCAATTAGCCCTGTTTTGAGCTATAAAATTAAATATACAAATTTTGTAAAAAGTAATTTATAAAGATAATTAATAAATAATTAAAATATTACTTATACAGTAAAATGATTAGAAATAATATCTTAGCATTATAAAAAATATAAAAATGCTATTTTAGTATAAACAATGCAAATAATGTAGCTATGTATAGAATGTAGGCTATTATTGCAAAATTATATAAATAGCTCGAAAATACAAATGTAATTACATAAAATGAAGTAAAAATATTATAAAGAAATTGTATAAATAGCTATCACAAGTAAAAATGTAAGTATACAAATTTGGATGATTAAGTTATCATAAAATAATTTGAAGGAGTAATTAATAAATATTTGAATAATTTAAATGCACGAAAATTAATTTTAAAGCCTTAAAAATTATAAAGAATTATAGAAAATACTTATATGACTCCTGTAAACTGGTGATGATGCACAAATAATATTTTGAAATTATATTTAATATTTTTAAAAATATGAAGGCAAAATTGGGTATTAACAACCGCATTGAGCGACTCCGCCTCAGGTCTAGTTCGGAATGCATATCAACGGGGCTGTGACCCACAAATCTGACCTCCCCCTCTCGGACGACCTCTTACTGACTGGCCTCCACCTCTAGCTACCTAACCTCCACCTCTGGCTGTTTGACCCCCATCTCTAGCTGGCTGAGTGAGTGGTGAAGCAACCAGTGCCTGAATCATGGCACGAGTAGTCTACTGGTGTCTGATGCTCCTCAATCTAGGGAAGCACCTCATGATATGACCTGCATCACTACACTCAAAGCAACCCCTCGGCTGGTGTAACTACTAAGTCTGAGATGTCCCCTGATGACCCGATTGACCACCGTAGTAACTCTGTAGCGGTGGTGCACTAATAGGAGTTGAAGGTGTACTAAATACTGGCTGCTCGGAACGAGACCCATATGCGTTGTAACCAGCTGAAGGACCATGAGACTCCTGTAGTGATAGTGAACGGACCTGATAGGATGGCCTATACCAAATGAACCTCTTCCTACCTGTAAGGCACCACGGAAACCACCAAAATGAGGAGGCATCTTCTCAGATGTAGCCTCTCTACCCTGACCATGAATCCTCTCAATCCGTCTAGCAATATCTACAACTCAATTGAAAGAAATATCATCCTCAGTCTCTCTGGCCATCTGTAACCTGATGCCATAAGTAAGGCCATCTATAAATCTCCTTACCCTCTCTCTCTCAGTAGGGATCAGGATAGCTCCATGGCATGATAGATTCACAAATATGGTCTCATACTAGGTAAGGGTCATGCTACCCTGATGGAGGTGCTCAAACTGACTGCGGAGGTCCTCTCTCTAAGTGAAGGGAATGAACTTCTCCAACAATAGCTATAATAACTGAGCCTAAGTGAGAGAAGGTGAACCTGCTGGCCTACCCCAAACATACTCATGCCACTATCTCTTGGCAGAACTAGTCATCAGAAACATTTTGAAATCAACTCCATCGGTCTCCACTATACACATATTGTGCAATATCTCATGGAAATGGTGTAAGAAGTCTTGGGGGCCCTCAGAAGTTGAACCACTAAACTGAGGGGGGAACAACCTTTGCACCCCGTCAACTGACATCGCGGGTCTCTCCCCAGGCTGCGTAGCAACAACAGGCTGAGCTACTCCAACTGGTAAACCTGCTGGGGCCTAATACCCGTGACCCATATTCTCTGGAGTGTGAGTAGCGGGAGTCTGGGCTCCTCCCCCATCCTGAGAGACGGCCGGAGCCATAGGGAACACACCGACCCAGGCCACACCCTCCATAAGGCATACTAGGTAGACTAGGGCATCCTGAAATATTTGGGTAGCAATGAACCCCTCTGGGACCTAAGTTGGTCCAGCTAGCGTGGTAGGAATAGCGATCTCCTCTCCTACTTGATCTGAGGCTCTGTAATAGGTGCTGCTGTGCGTGCTCTAGGCTGAGCTCTGCCTCTGCCTCTAGATCTTCCTCGGCCCCAGCTCCTATCCCTGGTAGTGGCTGCAACCTGTGGCTCCGACTCCTGATCAGCTACTGATGCAGTACGTGTCCTCACCATCTGTGAGAGATAAGAATAGAATGATTTAGACTCAGAGATAAAATAAGGTCGCACGATAAATAAGGAAAGAAGGTGAAATTTCCTAAAGCCTTATAGCCTCTAGAAGATAAGTACAGACATGTTCGTACTGATCCTCAAGACTCTACTAAGCTTGCTCATGACTCATGAGACCTAGGCAACCTAGGACTCTGACACCAACTTGTCACAACCCGAAATCCCAACCATGGGGCCTTGATGACGCCTAACATACACTTGCTAGGCAAGCTAACATTAGCTAAAGAATTAACCAATTTTAGCAGTTTAAGAGCAGAATATTAATAATTAACGACTAAAATACTCTAAAATACATGTAGTAAATCCTAAAGTAACGCGGTCTATACCTATCCCTGAAATCTGGAGTCACACGTACATGACCAACTAGAATACTACAAATATAGTCTGAAATGAAATACAACTATTCAAAACAAAATGAACAATAAAAACAAGATAGAAGGGGACTTCAGGGACTACGAATGCCGTGTAGCTCTACCTCAAGTCTCCTTTATTGATCTAATCCGCGCAATCTCCTCTATGCGCTGCTAGGATCAATATCGGGATCTGCACAAGAAGTGCAGAATTATAGTATGAGTACAACCGACCTCATATACTCTGTATGTGTCGAGCCTAACCTCGATGAAATAGTGACGAGGCTATGACAAGACATTCACTATAAACCTGTATGAATAACGGGGGGCCCCATAACATCATCTCATAATCTCATATCACAAAACAAAAATAGAACACCACAGCTAACAAATTGTTACAACACATCATACCCCGTTGCAGCGCGCATCCGACCCCAATATCATTTCAATATCTGTTGCGGCGTGCAACCCGGTCCCAATATCATATCAATATCTGTTTCAGCATGCAACCCATTCCTATTATCAATTCATTTCCATTCTGTTGCGGCGCACAACCCATTTTCAATATCAATTCACTATCATTAAAAACTCAACACAACTAGTTCCGAAAATACAACAAACTAAAGGGTACTAAAGTGTACAAAACACCAAGGAACTATGGGTACAAACATGGAAAAACCAACATCTCATATTTACAAACCTTGACAAATCATTAATGCAAGAATAGCTAAGGGACTCACACAATCGGATAAAACATAGTAAAGTGCAACAAATAAGGTAAAGACAATAAAGGCAAGTAGCATGAAACAATGAAGATATTCAATTAATACAAGTAGGAACATATAGCCGGTAAGCAGATATTGATCGAGGAATGAATAAACCAAAACAGGTAAGGTAAATAAGGCATGAATAAAAAGTAAAGACATGTAGCAATCAAGCATGTAACGAGATATGACATGGAATAAATGATGACATAAAGGTAAATAGCCCACCCCGCATGCTTGTACCCATGACAACGCATATACACTCGTTACCTTGCATATACGTCGTCCCCACACATAATTCACATAGAAAATAGACCAAACAAGTCCTAATTTATTCAAGTCAAAGTTAACCATGACTCTTACCACTTTTCGGAGTCAAATCAATAATCAACCATGACTTTCCTCTAGAATAAGCCTCCAAACCAATCAAATGTAGCCAAATATCATTCAAACAATCCAAAACAAACTTTAGAAATTACCCACGAGTGACAAAAGTTCAATCTTTAGCTAAACTGAAAAAGTCAACCCTGTGCCCACTTGGTCGAAATTCAAGATTCAGACCGATTCTCAATTACCCATTTACTCTGAGCCCGGTTATGCAATTTGTTTCGAAATCTGATCTCAATTTGAGGTCTAAATCTCAATTTTACAAAATCCCTAAATTCTACCCAAAACCCCTAATTTCTACCATGAAATTCATAGATTTGATGAATATATTCATGGAAAAGTAATGGGAATTGATGGAAAATGAATTAGAGTTGCTTACCGATGAATCTGAGAAGAAAAAGCTCTGAAGAAATCACCTTAATTGAGTCTAGGGTCGAGAACTTGTGTAAAATGAGCTAAGACCCGTTTGTTCCAACTTTTACCTTGCTGCGGATGTCGCAATTGCGAACTCCAGTTCGCAATTGCGACCATCACAAAAGCGAACTCTTGTTTGCAAATGTGATCAGTGTCCCAGCTATGCAGTAGTCGCAAATGTGACATTCCCTTTGCGTTTGCGAAGGCTTCCATCTCACAATTGCGGACACAGGCTTCGCCAAAGCGAAGCAGCTCAGAATTCCCTAGGGTCACAAATGTGAGCCTTCTATCGCAAATGCGATCATCCCGCCAGTCGCAAATGTGATGCCTTCTCCGCAAATGCAAAGTCCTCAGTCCCAACCCAAATTTCGCAACTGCGAGCCAGACTTCGCAAAAGCGAAGCTCGCATTTACGAGCAAGTCTTCGCATTTGCGAGTCCTGCAGCCCAATTTCACAAGATGTTGCATCAGCAGTCCATTTCCTTTCCAAAACAGATTCAAAACTCATCCGAGCTCCTCGGAATCCAATCCAAATATGCACACAAATAGAAATAACATCATACAAACTCGCTCGCTAACTTTAATCACTAAAAAGTACATCAAATATAAAGATTCAATCATAAAAGATCAAGAATTTCAAGTTTCAAACAAAAATTTTCAATCTTTCACATAATGCGCCGAAATGCGCTCATGTCACCTGCTACCCCAACCAAACACGTGTACAAGTTCAAAAATATCATACGAACTTACCGGAATCGTCAAAATAATAATCCGAGGTCGTTTACCAAAAATGTTGATCGTGATCAACTCTAGCCTCGTTTTAAGTCAAAAATCACATGTTTTTTCAAAATATCACGTCAAAGTTTTTTGAAAAGTGATACAGACCAACACGCAAGTCAATAAACATCAAATGAAGCTATGAGAGGTCTCGAAATACGAAAATAAAGGCTAGTACTCAAAACGACCTATCGGGTCATCACTAACATACCTTCACCGTTTGCAACCAAGAAACAATCTGCCTCTAAGATCTCCTAGTCTCCAAACCCTGAGGATACAAGAATCTCCATATTCAATGCCAACTTCACCATTCAAATGACTGACACATCTGTCATGCATAATCAACTCATGAGAAACAATCTAATAAATCTTCCCACCATGTAGCAAAATCTGAATATCAGCAGTCAACAACTGGGCGATTACCGTAATAGCAATCGAGCATCCGCAAGTAAAAATACCATGCCTCTTCAGAAATGCACACCCTTCTCAGGTGATACCAATTAGTGCCAGGATTCTTCTAAGCATCTGAAATCGCCCATGCTGTCTAAACTCATGGCCTCCCTCCTAAACTAAACCGCAACCTTGTACATGCAAATATCAATCCCTCATGATGCACATCATCTATCATGCCATCATATAAAGACACGATAATCCCATTATCAACTCTGAATCACAAGTAAGATACACGACCCATCAACCAAAAATCTTCCACTAACTCAATCCTGTTGAATAAATTCACAACACATAATGAACTCCCATACTTGTAGGGTACATCAACTGCAAGTCGTGGTCAAACCATCACAACCTCTTCGAAACCTATTTGCGCATAATCAAATCATTAGAATTAAACACCTCGAAATCAACCAAGTCACGTGGACTGCTAAAGTAAAAGTACCTCAACATGAAGATGCCCGCACTGAAGACCCTTCAGTGAATTTGAAGCTGTTTCTTTCACCTTTCTAATACGACAATGTGGAACCAATAATGATATAGAATACCACAAGTCTCGACACCAGCTGATGCAAGCCCCAAGTCCTAACCATACGCAAACCTGAAAATCTTTAAATGCTACATATGAGTCCTGAACCCGTTCACCGTGATCTAATCATACTTGACGAAACCTTCCGCAAATCATAGCCAATCCACAAGCACATCCTAGTCCAAGAACTAATATAACGCATGACCATGCAATTCGATTTCCAATGGAAGACTCCCCCCCACTTGGCTCGAAACCATAGAACATATCGGCGGTAACATATAACACCCTTCCTTCGTAGCTGCTCTGGTCACGCACTGTTAATTAGCTGAATACTTCCTAAGCTCATGTCACTCTAGTCATAAACACTACAAAGACTCTGCCAAGTGAATACTTACACTGGTGACAGTCAAGCCAACTTCTTCAAGTGCCCTAAAATGATAATGTATCATTCTACTGAATAAAAGCCTCATACAAAACACACAACCTCAAGTCCCATCGGCTAGCCTCCATACAACTTCTTCCCATGACCCTACCATGGTCACAACAACTAGGTAATAAATTAATCTTCCTGAACCTGTACTCATCAACTAGATACAAGAGTCCGTTTTATCCAACAGATGAACAATGGAGAGATATATCAACACATGCACATTTAAGTTTGGACAACACATCGAGACGATAATCAAGCATTCATCGCACTCATAGTCCATCCATAGCATCACAAGCCATCGGTGCATAGTTGATAATAAGTTCTCAACATAACATACGAGTGGATGGAAGGAATTCAAAGAGATACTCTTCAAGCTGAATCAATGCTGCACGATAAAGAAAGAAATATGGGAAGTTTCCAAGATGCCCCGTAGCCTCTTGAATATAGGTATGGACGTCATCATACTGATCCACAAGACTCTGCTAGACAGTTGCTCATGACTCGTAGAACCTATGAACCTAGAGCTCTGATACCAACTTATCACGACCCAAAATCTCACTAAGTCGTGATGACACACAACCCAACCCTCTAGGTAAGCCCAACAGTAAAAGTCTCTATTAAACTGAGAAATCAATGATATAGTTAATAAAAACTACAACCAAATTCAATACAACTATCCCAAAAACTAGTAGTATAAGTCATGAGCCACTGTGATTTAGATTTATCTTGACTAACCTCTATGAAGTAGTGATGAGGTTTTAAGTTACAAGATACTCACTATATAACCTGTTCAGTTAAATTTGCAGTAGAAACAACACTAGAAATAACAAAGTAGATTACGAGAGTAAATATGAGAAAAGGTAAATGATTAACTAAAAGAATCATAGACAGTCTCCTCAATATCACAACCTATTATTTTCTAATAGATCAAGACATAAGGTTAAAGCAATATCCACCAAAGCAACATAGTAAACTCATGAACTTTCATAATAAGAGGAGTGTGTTCAAGATATCTGTTACTTCCCGTAATTTTGTACGTTGGATTTGTCGTAAGCTAATTGACATAGGTTCAAGGATAAGACTATTTGAGGTTATAAGTATTATGCTATTTCAAATAAGTGATAAGTAAGTACCGTGAAGGTTCGAGGGTAGACGAATCAAAGAAAATGAGCTTCGTTGAAGTTTGTCATTTTGAGAGAAAATACGGTATGAGCTATAATACCCGGTCATTTTGATTATAAGGTGTATAAAGTGTATTGAAAGTGAGTAGTATTTTGAGTAACTCGAGATAATTCTTGATTATGTAGGTAATAGATTAATTATTAGATTAGTGGGGGATTAATAAGTTGTTTAAGGAAAAAAGGTGAAAATTTGGATAAGATTAAGTGCATGAACATGGAAGGATTGGGCTATTCAACCAAATAACTCATTAGTCTTTATAAATTGGTGGCATGTTAGTAGAATTTTTGGATAAAATAATCCCCACAAGTAGGGCCCACACCCACTAATATACAAAGATTCTTTAAACTACAAATATTGAGATGCCTACTACAAAGTAATGTATGGGATTTATCAAAGAAGGAATTCATATGAATCCTTTACGAGGCTTAGATGACAACGTGATTTTCTTCAGCAAACTTATACAAAAGTATGTCCAAGACAAATAATAATAAGCCACAAAATTCATACAAGATTAGACAATAGTAGCGTGATTTGCTACAACAAAATTTCGTACGAAGTTATACTACGCAATAGCAACGGGATTTACAATTCTAAGGGAGCCCGGTATAATCTTTCTCAAGAATATCATACAGAATTTTCCGCTACTCCGATTCGCCGTTACGTGTTTTGTCGCGATTGGCATGTGTTAGAAGGATTGTCAAGCGAATCGGTTCAGGTATGTTAAGGCTAATCCTTTCTTCTTTTGGCACGATTCAAGTAGTGATACGTAAACGTAATGTTATTCCATAAATGGTTCTAGTCTTAGCAGTTAAGCTATGTTATTCATTCCGGTAAAGTTATATTCAAGTATGTCTAAGTATGTTCCTAAGTCTCTATCGAGGTATATGATAAAGATGTTAATGTTTATAATATAGTGATACATGCATCTTCATGCATTTATCACCGAGCTACGGCCGGTCGGGCAGTTACACATTTACCACCAAGCTACGGCCGACCGGGTAGTCATGCATTTACCACCGAGCTATGGCCGGTTGGGCAATTATACATTTACCACTGAGCTACGACCGGTCGAGCAGTTACCACTGATTAGTTGGGCAGGCATGCATCATAAGATATGGGCAATAGTCTCAAAGAGAAGTATTATATATATAAGCATAATAAGTATGCATATGCGGTGGCACTTCAGAGATTCAGGTTGATTCTTATATCTCTTTAATTAATGTTGACTTATTGTTATGTTTCAGTTCCGCCTTACATACTCAATACATTATTCGCACTGGCGTCCTTTTGTTGGGGACACTGCATTCATGCCTGCAGGTATAGATAATCAGTTTGACAAGCCCTCATAGTAGACGAGGTCAGCATTCGGCGAAGGATCGGTAAGACTCCACCTCATTCGGAGTGCAGCTGAGGCTATAAGCCATCGTGTTATAGTTTTGCTACAGACTTATGGGTAGGCTGGTACCCTGTCCCATTTGATGTCGAATAATCTTAGAGGCTTTGTAGACAGAGGTTCATTTTGTACAGTATGTCAGAGGCCTTGACGACCCACATGTATTCATGTTTTAAGAAAGATGGTTCATTGATACAGTGTTTTCCCACTTACATTTGTACATTATGAGTTGTGGCCATGTGGGCCCATTATAGTTACAAAAGGAATGCGTTCAGCTAACTCGACCTATGTATGTTCTAGTTTTGGTCGACCGATCATGATTGCTCGGGCTAGCACGGTACCGGGTGCTAGCCACGCCTCCCCAGGTTTGGGGCGTGACAAAGTGGTATCAGAGCAAGTCGTGTCCTAGGGAGTCTACAAAGTCGTGCCTAGCAGAGACTCAATTATGGGTCTGTTGCGCACCACATTTATAATTGAGAGGCTGTAGAGCATTTAGAAAATGTTACCCTTCTTTTGTTTCCAGATCGTGCCATAGAGCTGAGTCGTAAGAAGTCAGTGTGAAGCTTTCACCAGATTGTGTATGCACCAGAGGTACAGGTATCATTGTAGAGCTTTAAGTCATAATTGCCACCTAAGTTGAAGGGAGGTTATGAAAGAAACAGAAGATACGATGCGATATTGAAAGGTAAGTAAGGTAAAGGTGGTGAAGATACTAAATACTCAAGTACAAAAGGTTGTGAATAATCGAGACTTCAGATAGAGGTTAGATTTTAGTTTAGTTTACAGATGAGACCCTAAAAAAAGTTTTGTAAATCTCTAAAGAGTTGACATTCGAGGACGAATATTTCTAAAGGGGGGAAGGATGTTACATCCCGTAATTTTGTACGTTGGATTTGTCGTAAGATAATAGAAATAGGTTCAAGGATAAGACTATTTTTGAGGTTATAAGTATTATGCTATTTCAATCAAGTGATAAGTAAGTATCGTGAAGGTTCGAGGGTAGACGAATCAAAGAAAATGAGCTTCTTTGAAGGTTGTCATTTTGAAATAAAATACGGTCCGAGCTATAATACCCGGTATTTATGGACTAATGCCATACAAGGTACCACATGACTATGATTATAAGGTGTATAAAGTGTGTTAAAAGTGAGTAGTATTTTGAGTAACTAGAGATAATTCTTGATTATGTAGCTAATTGGTTAATTATTGGATTAGTAGGGGATTAATAAGTTGATTAAGAAAAAGGGGTGAAAATTTGGATAAGTTTAAGTGCATTAACGTGGCAGCATGGGCTATTCAACCA
>AWOL01S0032104.1:9730-34575 GCA_000715115.1 Nicotiana otophora
GACCTTTTGATATCGGGATAGGAAACCGATTATGGAAATGGTAATCGGTCTGTTATGTCATTTATGAGTTGTGTGCAAATTGTGAGGTCAATTGGACTTGAATTGATAGGTTTCAGCATCGAATATAAAAGTTGGATATTTCTAGAATGTTTCGATGTCGATTCCTCAAGAATACCTGGTATCACCTTAAGCAAATGATCTCGAAATAAAGTTTTTATTGAATCATTATATCCGTATTGAAATTACAGAGCCATAGCAAAAGAAAATCGTCTAATTCGGATATCGTATGAGAGAGTTATATCCATTTTCGTATCGGGAAATATTTCCCATCTTTGTCAGCGTCCAGGGTAGCGTGGGGCACTATCCCTGGTGCTAGAACTCCTGGAGTTCTGGAAACGGCACCACAGGCAGCGCCCGCGCCACCTGTGGCGCCCGAACACTAAACATCCCTGTAAACGGGAGGTTTTTGACATTTTTGACGAAAATAGAATTGGGGAGCTTGGTTTGGGCGATTTTCAGAGGCACATTTCACAACACAACTTGGGGTAATTGTTCTTGACTCTGTTTGTGATTATATTTCATGAATTAATCTTCATTTTCGGCGTTAGATTATTGATTTTTCAAGAGAAATAGGAAGAATGTTCTACAATTTCATAAAAATAATTTTTTGAGATTTGAACATCGATTCAGAGTCGAATTACAATATAATTAGTATAGTTGGACTCGTAATTTAATGGGTTATTGTATTTTTTGAGTTTTATCAGATTTCGAGACGTGGGCCCCACTACTAATTTTTTGAGCGGAGTTGGGAATTTTTGTAAATTGTTAAATTGTAAGCATTGGAGTATATTTTGAATAATTTGCACATTGTTTGACTAGTTTCGAATCATTTAGCTTGAATTGCGGAGATAAGAAGGCGTATGGAGGTTGATACGCGTAGAATGGAATTTTCGAAGTATTGTACAGCTTGCTCGGCATTGGATTTGGCTTGTTCGAGGTAAGTAACTCTTCTAATCTTGGAGCTCAGTGTATGAACCCTGATTATACATGTTATGTGAATTCTTTGGAGGTGACGCATATGCTAGGTGACGGGCGTGTGGGCGTGCACATTAAAAATTGAGACTCAGTTGATTCCGTAGAGCTGTATAGTCAATCAACTTGTATTTTTTCATGTATTTTTTATGTGTTAGGGAAACTAAGTTGTGACTCATGTTAGAAAACATGCTTATTCTGTTGGGACCCACCGAGGTCATTGCTGTTGTTGAATTATTTGATTACATTGTAACTACATACTCAGTCATACACATTCATTTGTATATTATATCTTAGTCTCTGTCACTATTTATTGATATATCACATCATCATTTTTGGGATGATGTTTCATGACATTGTGAGCCCGAGAGACCGGAGAGATTGATGATCGAGTGAGGCCGAGGGCCTGATGGTGAGGATATATATGGGATTGGGTTGGCAACGTGTTTTATTGATTTATGCCATGATTGTCTTGCTATAGCACTTGGGCTGAAGGAGCCTCTCCGGAGTCTGTACACCCCCAGTGAGCGCAGGTACCTACTGAGTGCAAGTACCGAGCGATTGGGAGGATTGAGTGACTGTGAGTACTGAGTGACTGGGATGACTGCGTGAAATGATACTCTAAGAGTATGCATATGGTTTTATCACTGAGTTGCATCGCATTGACATGCACGCTTGACATACATGCATAAAGATGAATTTTTCCTCATGCCATTTAAAAATATTGAAACATTTACCTGTTGAAAGTTTTTGGAAATAAATCATAGTTTTTAGACTTACTCATATTTTTGGTGATTTTCGGCAAAGGATTTGAGTTCTGCAATTATATTTGAAAAGAAAATATTTATTTTCTAGAATTGTATAGGAGATGGGCATTCTATTATTGAGTTATTACTTGTGCTTCTTTAAATTGTATTGTTATGAGATGTTATTGGTTATTGGAGTGGACTCTGACCTTGGTACAAGCTCGTCACTACTTTCAACCTAAGGTTAGGTTTGTTACTTATTGAGTACATGGGGTCGGTTGTACTCATACTACACTTTTACGTTAACTGTCGATTTGAGTTGTGATAATGCACTTTGCACATGCCTACTCTATGGCGTGTTATTTATACCAGTCCAGAAGCATGTAAATTGTATTTCATTTATCATATACATGAGTACTTATTTGATTTCTCCTGTATGATAGGCTTGGACTGGAGGCCTGTGACCATGCCAGGCAGACTATATTATTGGGCCGTGACTTGTCCGTGCAGATCCATATATTGATAATATTGGTACGTGAGTTATCCGTACGGGTCCAGATATTGATACGATGGCACGTGAGTTGTCCGTGCGGGTTGATCTTCATGTGAGATCTAGGAGAGAGCTGGTTACCGTTATTAGATTCGTGTGTCTTGGTTTTACCATGTACGATGAGCTCATAGAATTTCGGTTGTAGTAGTGCTTATTGAACTTGCGAAACGATTCTCTTCTTTGAAATATTTTTTCATTTTTGGGTACACGGATTGCGCAGTTTGTGACTTGATTTAGATTGGTGTGGCATGTTTTTGGGATAGTTGTGTTTAATAATATATGGTCATTGGACCTAGAATGGGTATTATTAGGTTTAATTACAGTATATTTGGGAGGATGACATTGAAAGTCAGCTTAGAAAGTGATCATAGTTCTGGTTGGGGCGAGAGAGCTCCATGACTTGTTGATCTGATAAGGGGTCATGCGATTCCGCGTGTTTCTTTTATTACTAGCAGTGTACAAACGTTTTTGGATGAGGTTATGTGGAATGTGGTGTTTAATATAGTACCTGGTTGAATTTGGAGTAGTTACCGAGATCAGAAATGGTGTTGCGAGTATGCGAGTTATGTGATATATCATGTGATTACATATTGAGTTATGACTATGATTTGTTATAGTTTGTTCGGACTTATATAGTGTGTAGATGTAAGATTCGGGTCTTAAAAGAAATTTGTATGTTGAAAATTAAATTCCAAGGTTTATGTGCCAAAGTTAAATTAATGATCTTCATTTATGTTGTGTTGTCAGACCTATATGGAATAGGGTGACGAGGGAGCACCTCCGGGTATGTGCATGGTAAGGTGGAATAGTGAACTGATGGCTTAGAAACAACTCTTCGCACGTTCGAGGACGAACGTATTTTTAAGTGGGGGAGAATGTAATGACCTGACCGGTCGTTTTGAGTATTTACGCTCCTTTCAACTATTTGAAATCTTGAATAGCTTCATACAATGTATTATGACTTGTGTGAATCGTCGGTTTTGGTTTTTCAGGTGTTTCAGAATTAGTTCGGAAAAAATGAATTTCATGTTTGAAGCTTTGAGTTGGAAGTGTTGACCAAGTTTGACTTTTAGTATTCGACCTCGGATCGGCGTTTTCATGATTCCAATAGCTCCATATGGTGATTTTGGACTTAGGAGCATGTCCGAAAAATTATTTGGAAGTCCGTAGTTAAATTAGGTTTGAAATGGTTAAAATAGAAATTTAAGTTTGGAAGTTTGACCGGGGAGTTGACTTTTTGATATCGGGGTCAGATTTTGATTCCGAAAGTTGGAGTAGGTCCGTAATGTCAAATGTGATTTGTGTGCAAAATTTAAAGTCGATTTGGATCTATATCATAGCAAGGTATCAAGTGAGGGTGAGTATAGAAGCAAGAAATGGAAAAGCAAACCACTGCGAGCGTGCTAGAGTTCGTGCAACACGCGGATTGTGGCACGCTACCACCTGAAGTTTTTCTTTTAAGTACTCATTTCGGGGGTTCATTTACCCCATTCATCTTGGACGAATTTTGAGGTTTCTCTCCACTCTCTCAAGACTACCAACTCCTCTCTTCTTCAAGGTAAGCAATCCCCATTATCTTGGTGTGAAATTCTATCATTTCTTCATGAACTCAAAGGAGGGTTTTGCAAGATTTCTTCCAAAGAGGTAATCCTACACCCTTAGACTTACATGCATGGATGTATTATGGAAATATGAGTATGAATCAAGTATTAGAACTCATGGTATGGTTATTGGAAGCCATAAATTCCCAATTTAAATGCATAACTATTGTAGAGATTGAAAAGTGATTATTTGATTGAATTTTGTTGGTTGGTTATTAATGGTTAGTCGCACATGTGATGTTGGGAATATAAATTGTTAAATAATGATGGCGGGATAAATTATTGGAAAATGGTGGTAATTGGATGAACTAATTCTATGATTGAGAGATGTATAAATTTATGCCTACTAGGTGTTTGATAAATTGTCAAAATGGCTTAAACTATGGAATTGTTACAAATGTTGGTCCCATGGGATGTTGATATTGTAGGTTGAAGTTTCTTAGTGTAGTTGATTGTTGTAGTGTCATCAAGGGGGCGCATTTCGGGTGTGTTGGCTAAATTTTCTCTCTTAGAATCGAATTCCATAATGTTCCCGTAAGTTTCAAGTATGGTTGGCTTCAGAGTTTTTAATTAAAGATCCACCCTTTATCATTTGGAATTGATTATGATAGCTTGTGTTGATTGTATCGAACTAATTGTGGTTAGATTCTAGCAATTCAGAGTTGGATAATCGAGGAAAAAATTCTACTATTGGATTGAGATAGCGTGATTGAGGTAAGTCATACTTCTAAACTTGGTTCTAAGAGTATAAATCCTTGAATTTCGTGTTGTATGAATTGTTTGGAGATGACGCACAAGCTAGATGACAGGCGTGTGGGCGTGCATTATGGAAATTATGACTTAAATTGATTATGTGGAGTTTCATAATTGAACAAATTCCATTATCTGCATAACCTCCACGTCTTAGAGAAATTGAGTTGAGACTCATATTAAAGATCGTGTTTAGGCTACTCACCGATATATTTTGGGACCCACGTGGGTCGTATTGATGTTGAATCATTTGTTTAATGTTAAAATTTTGTACTCAGTCACATTTATCACTTGTATATTATACCTCAGTCTCTGTTGTCATTCATTGATACTTCATATCATCATGTCTGGTTGATTTTTCATGTCATTGAAAGCCCTAGAGACTGGAGATTTTGTTTAGCAAATATTCTACTAGGTTATTCACCTAGTAGTTGTTATATATAATAAATCCCAAATTGGGTGAAAGTTACAAGATGTTCAAGTGAACTATAATCAAATGATACTACTAACAAATCCAATGGCTTTCACTACTAAATACAATGTAGTAATAGCATAATGAAAATTAATAGTGAAAAGCTATAAATTTGAAATGTCCAATTATTTTCGACGACCCTGAATTCACACATCAGTTGCTAACAATTTGTTGTAGCACCTACAAAGCTCTCACCAGGCGCCACTTGTTGTATTCCAACAGAGTAGGTATGTTTACATCCAGCAGTTGTAAGTGAATCAGCTTGGACATGGGAAATTGGGGATGAAGTTTTCAGCAGCATTTTTGATACATATCATCTCCAGAAGGTCGATGAAGAAATGGAATTTCAGTTTCTATGTTCCTGTTGTTTGGTGTCTCGAGCAGCAGTCCCTTGTTCACTGCCATATATGTTAAAGAAGCCTTTGTTGATTCTAGTGTAATGTAGAAGAGTTGTCGATGATAGTTGTTAAGAAACCCCCAGGCCGAGTATGGTAACATGCTAATACCACTGGGAAGTTGAACACCAACTAACATCTAGCAAATATCATCAGGCATTATATTCCATTCAGCATTTGCTTCCACCTTTGATGTTGTACCTGCAATTGATGAATGCTGAAAGAGACAGTACTGCTTGCTTGCAATATGAGAAAAATATAGTGTTTATGTGCAATGAGTTGTCCGGTATGCCCACAGAGCTTCTTCCATATGGTCATGCTAATCTCGTTTGAATTTCGAGACAACTTTCTTTAACAAGTTACATAGAGTCTTGTTGAATGACTCAGCTAGACCATTGGTGGCAGCATTGTACATAGAAGTGTTACGTTGCTTGAAGCCAAAGAGATCACAAATATTGTTCATCAAACTATTGTCGAATGGCTTGCCATTATCCGTTATTATGTAACGAGGAGTGCCAAAGCGATAGATTATGTTTACTCAGATGAAACTTGCAACACTTTCCTTCTTTACTTTCTTAAGAGCAAACACTTCATCCCATTTTGAGAAGTAGTCAGTTGCAGCCAAGATGTATAAGTGTCCACCAGAGGATTTTGGCAATGGTCCAACAACATCTAGTCCCCAAGCGTCAAATGGCCATGATGCAACAGTCGGATGCAGCACTTTAGGAGGTTGATGGATATAATTTGTGTGGAACTGGCAAGCCTTGAATCTTGGAGTGTAGTCCAAGTAATGTTTTACCATCGTTGGCCAATAATATCCCATCCTTTTTATAAGGAAGTGGAGATTTGGTCCAAACTATTGTGATCCACAAACCACAGAATGCGCTTCTTGCAAATCTTGGAATGCTTCAACTTTCTCTAAACATCGCAAGAGTACTCCCTCAAATGATCTTCTATATAGAGAGTATCTTTATAGTAAAGAAAGCGAGATGCACGACGACGGGTTTCAGTCCTTCTCCTTGGATTTTCTAGGAGTATCTCGTAACTCAAGTAATCGATAATGGGATGTCGCCATTCTTCCTTCTCATCCTCAGAAATGCCACACGATGCTCGAGTTCATTTTCTTCACCTTCACCCTCATTTGGTGGCGGTACTACCCAACAGATAGTAACTTACGCTTGATCATATAGGGTTAACGATGAAGCTAGGGCAACTAAAGTATCAACTTTCTTGTTTTATTTCCTTGGCACATGTTGAATAGTCACGTCACCAAACCACCGTATTAATATTTTAGCATAATTATGATATGGGCATAGTTAAGGTTTCTTGACCTCGTAATTACCTAAAAGCTGGTTGATCACCAACTAAGAGTTACCAAATACTTGTAATTGCAACCGCTTCATTTCGACAGCTATTTCAAGCCCAAGTATTAATGGTTGATACTCAGCAACATTGTTAGAGCAGAGTTGCATCAACGTAACAGAGTAGGGTAGAACTTCACCTTGAGAAGTGACAAATACTACGCCTGCACCAGCTCCTCCTCGATGTTTAGCACCCTCAAAGTACATCTTGCAAGTGGTCGCTCTTCTCTGTTGATTTTACCACCAAGCCGTCAACATAGCATTTGACATTCTCTTGGAGAAGATCATTAAAATATTTTGCATAGCCCTTTGGTAAGTATCACGTGTGTTCTTCAAGCCAAAAGGCATTACCTTGTAGCAATGAATACGCTTGGGGGTACAGAATACAGTAAGATCTTCATCTTTTGGCACCATGCGAATTTGGTTATAGCCCGATGAACCGTCCATAAATGACATTGCCTCGTACTTAGTAGTAGCATCGATCATCAGCTCTAAAATAGGATGTGGGAATTAATCTGTGGGACACACATTATTGAGATCTCTGAAGTCAACGCACACCCGAATCTGGCCATTCTTCTTCCTTACAGGGACAATACTTGAGATCCAAGTTGGGTATTTAACTTCTCAAATAAAGCCAACTTCAATGATAACTTCACTTTCGATCAAGGGAATCAAGTTCAGCCTAAAGCGCCTTTGGGATTACTTAACAGGACGAGCGCCATTCTTGACCGCAAGGTGATGAACTGCTGCTTTAGGGTCCAAGCCAGGCATCTATTTGTAACTCCAAGAAAAGACATCCTTGAACTTCTTGAGTAACTATAAGTGCTTTCTTCATCGATTGCTAGTAAAGCACTTAGGTATATGGGCCTTGGTTCTTCATCTGTTCCAAGGTTAACTTCTTTTAAAGCATCGATCATTTCTTTCACCCCTTTTTCCAGTTCATGGGGGAGCATATTTCGTATCTTCGTCTTCTTGAGGGTCCCCATCATTGAAGAATATATGATAACACAGTAAAACATCCCCCATTTCTCATCATTCTCCATTAGAGATGATACACTGTACTTGCCTTATGTAATGACATGATACGAAGAACCCACACTTTCTTCATCTTCATCACGTTCTTTAGTGTAGAACACAGTGTATGTCTTCATCTTTAGTACCTCATGATACGAAACCATGACTTTTGTTTGTCGCCTCATTCTAGAAGGAACCAGACTTTGGAAATCCTTAGAGATCTTCTAAATTTTGGGCGAAGCGGGTGTTCTTGTATTTCGATAATTTCTCTGAAACTTATTCCCCTTCTTTAATGGACCCAATCTCTCAAACACGGAAGTCCTCACAGTTGATGTTCCAAGTTGATCAAAGGCAGAAGACGTGTTAGAAGCGACATATTCATCTTCTACGATGATATAATTTTTGTTTGCCCTTCTTATGGAGATGCACACTGGTGACAATTGCTTGTATCCCAAACCTTCACGTGGTTGCCTCGTCGCAGCTTCTGATCGGAGCTTCCCTAAATTTAACTGCTCATTGGGATTGTATCCATCTTTTGAAAAGATCCTGTAAGCTTTAGGATAAAAAGCTTCATCTGTTTGCTTTATAGGGAGTGCCACATTCCACAAACAATTTTGGGCCACAAACCCTGCAAGTGGCTTTGAGGATAACTTTACTGCCTCAATTCGTTTTACCAGAAGCGTTAACTACTTTAGCATGTTAGTTTGGAGATTATATGATTCACCTTCATTTTTATTCCTTTTTAGTGACATACTGGAGCGCAGGAGTTACTTTCTTGCCATAAGACGCAATATCCCCTCTATAAGATTTATTCGAGTTAGGTTGAACCTCTTCAGTAACAGCTTTGACTCTACCAGTAGTTACCTCAACTCTTTTAGTTGTGGGCTCTTCATTCTTGCTTTTCATGATACTATCAGCTTTTAGCTCCTTCACAATGCGGTTCTTCAAGTATAACTTTGCATCGTCGAAGTGTGACTCAACCTCGGTGAATGGCTCATCATCAACAACTATCTTCTTCTGGACTTCACCCTCGTAGTATCTTAAACATTGATGGTAGGTAGATGGAACTACTTTATTCTTATGTATCTAAGGCCTTTCAAGCAAAATGTTGTATGAAGTCTTTGCATCGATCACATGCATCCATGCACTTGATTGCATATCTTCAATGGTGATTCCCAACCTGATAGCACCCATGGCTCTTTGCCCCCTTGGTTGAATCCTTGAATCATCACACGACTTTTCGAGAGTTCATTCAAGGGAATACCAAGTTCCTTCATAGTACGGATTGGCAAGATTTCCACTAAGGATCCTCCATCAACCTAAATTTGATTTGCCCTTTTATCGCATATATAGCCAACCAGGTACAATGGGCGGTTATGAGAAGTGTCACCTAGGAGAAGATCTTCATTTATGAATGTAACTCTTTCCTCACAAGCATTAAATTCTTGAGGAATAGACTCGATGAGCTTTTCCGAAGAAGGTGCTGATGGTAGGTCATCACTCTTTTCTTCCCCTTTGTCAGTATGGCAACAAAAGGCACCGATACCTTCATGGGAAATCTTCGTGCGTAACCAACTTGGTAAGATCTCCTCCAAGGTCACTGGATGTCATCACTTTTGAGGATGGTGCACCTTCACTTTTTCTTTCTTTAAATGCTTAACAGGATTCCGTCTCCTTGGCCTTTTCACCATCATTTTACTTGTTGGTTGTTTTATTGATTCATTTCATTGGCTCTTTTTGTGGCGCCTACGGCGAGTCACCAACGGCCAAACTTCATCATTATCATGGTCGTCTACTTAGACTTTGTTATTCTCCAGTAATTCTTCATCTTTGATTTCTTTTAAACTTCATAGCTCATCTAGACTGAATGAGCTAAAGGTGATAGAGACTTAGTTCGCACTCTCCTTCTCATCTTCAAGCACAATCTTCCTGTCATGGGACAAGTCCATAACTTTGTCCTTGAAGACAAAGAACATCTCGAGAGGGTGTCTCACGAGTCGATGGTATTTGTAGTAATTTGGGTCATTCGTTTTACCAGCTTCATTTGGCCGCTTCATCTCTGGAAGCTCAATGAGATTTAACTCGAGGAGTTCTTCAAAACTTGTCGGCACATCAGAATCCAGAAATGGCTACTTCTTCTCTTGCATTTCTTTTAGAGTCAACTTTCCTCTTGGTTTATCTTGAAAAGAAGTGGATTTCGAACTCTGGTTCTTGCTCACCTTCATTGTGAACTTCACAGGTGATATGTTGACATTCATAGCTTCTTTGTTTTCAGACATGGGTGCAAACTTGCTTCATTTCCTGATATCTTGCTTTTCGTTCCCTTTGCGAGGCTCATAGATAGGCAGCCTTGCGTTTCCAGTGGAGGCCACGCTTAACTCCATGTCATGGGCACGAGTCGCAAGTTATTCAAATGTGTTAGGCTTGATACCTTGCATGATGTAGCGGAGTCCCCAATGCATGCCTTGGATGAACATCGCTATGCCCGAAGTTTCACTAAACCTGTCTTAGCAGGTGAGGCTTGCATTCCTCCAAAGATTGATAAAGTCGATAATTAGTTCACCCTTTCATTGACGAGTATCAACAGATCCAGCCTCGAGGTCTGTGTACCAATCAAAAGAATTTCCTTTTAATGAGCGTACAAACTACTTGAAGAGCTCCAGAAGTCCCAACATTGTTGCATGTCTCAACGAAGTGCTCCACATGTTGCTTTGGATTGCCTTTGCCATCAAACTGTCTAGACTTTTGGAGGTTGATAGCCAACATACATCTTCAACATATCGATCCTTGAAGTGTACGACTTTGCGTAGGTAAAAGAGGACTTGGAGTTAGCATCGGGGATGTTTTCCACATCAGCAAAGAACCTGGAGTTAGCAGCCTTGGTGGATGTTGATCTGGAGTTGATTTTCTTTGAAGCCATTTCGACGTTCTTGAACTTTGGAGATTGAAAAGTTGAGATGAGAGGTAGATATTGTCCCACTGGATGTGCCCGAATTTGTAGACAATAAATTGTGTCTAGAAAATAAAATTAAAACCGAAAATATTGCCACAATCGTAGTATTTGATTTCAAATAATATGAGTGTACAATTTCTATGAATCATCTGATTCTTCTTTCCAATAGTAAATAAATCCAAAGGCCTTTGAGCTTGATTTTGAATATGTAATTGTTTCCATGATGATCTTGAATTCAACTAGCACGAACTTTGATTTGAACTCGTACTCCTTGAATCTTGATTTATTTTTCGTTCTTGAGCTTGAACTTGATTTGTTCTTCGTTCTTGAGCTTAAACTTCATTGCTTGAACTTGAACTTGTGGAGAAATTTGCAGCGTTTGATCCACGAGCTCTTTCTTTCTTCTTGTTATAACTTATGGTATCTTTTCTGAGTTATGAAGACCCATATTTATAGTTGTGGGAGGGAAGAGTTATGATAAGAACAAACTCTTTCCGATCAATCAAATTGAAGTGTGACAAGACCGCATTTGATTGGCCAGAACATGTCACTTGCACATGTGGTGCAGTTTCATTGGGTATTTAATTTGACTTGGCATCCCTTGTCATTCTAACGCATGGCATGATCCTATTGGCCCTTCTGTTTGACTTAGCGTGCCACATCATTTAACGCGTGGCACCAAACTGGGCATCTAGAAAGATGATATCTTGGGCCTAATGAAGTGGGCTCATCATTTGCAGCCCAATTAAACGTCTAGTCCAATTATATTGGACTTATATAATTAATCCAATTATATTAGCTCATAATATTTATTTGGACCAAAATATATTTAATTGAGATCAAATCCAAATTTCTTATGGATTTAAATTCAATAACATTTTAATTGCCTACAAAACTTTGGAGGAACTTTTGAGAGGCTAACGCTATGGGAATTGGAGGCTTGAATAAAGCTATTTATTTTTCTCTATTTCTTGATTTCAACCCTTTTATTGGATTAAATAAGTTGTTGTTATTTTCGTGCCATTAGAAACCTGATATGAATGTTATGATTCCTATCTTTTGTTACTGATTTGATTTTAGTTTTAAGAGTTAGCTATATATGTAATCTTGCGCCTAACTATTTAAATAGTTTGATCACCAATTAAATATTATATGTGAATTTTAAATCGAACTAGAAAAATAGGTTAATCTGAATAGGCGAATAAAAAAAATAAAGCCACATAAACTCAAATAATTACGCTCTTCGAGAGCAAAGTGACAACCAGAAAAACCAAATTAAAATAAAAAAGAGAGCCCTCGACATGTAGATTGTGTTAGTCCAATTCATAAAAATTGCATAGAGCACCCTATTTGGTCGCCCCTTTTTAACTTGTACCCATTTTATTTTTCCGTTTGCATCCGTACCGATTTTCTTTGTTAAAAGTGTTTTAAAAAGACGATTTTGCTCTTCTTTTATAAAAGACTATTGACAAAACTTTAGACTGCAGGACAAAACTTCAGCATGTTTTGGTATGAAGTTTTAGCAAATAAACTAAATAATTTCAGCATGCATTAGCAAAAGCTCATTAGAAAATTACACATTACAAGACAAAAATTTAAGCATGTTTAGTCTGAAGTTTTAGCAAATAAACTAAATAATTTCAGCATGCATTAGCAAAAGCTCATTAGAAAATTACACATTACAAGACAAAAATTTAAGCATGTTTAGTCTGAAGTTTTAGCAAATAAACTAAATAATTTCAGCATGCATTAGCAAAAGCTCATTAGAAAATTACACATTACAAGACAAAAATTTAAGCATGTTTAGTCTGAAGTTTTAGCAAATAAACTAAATAATTTCAGCATGCATTAGCAAAAGCTCATTAGAAAATTACACATTACAAGACAAAAATTTAAGCATGTTTAGTCTGAAGTTTTAGCAAATGAACTAAAAAACTTCAGCTTGTTTAGACTGAAATTTCGGATAAAACTCGTGACAAAAGTGTAGACCGCATGACAAAACTTCAGCATGTTTTGGTATGATGTTTTAGCTAGTGAACTAAAGAACTTCGGCATGCATTAGGAAAAACTTAGAAAATTACATACTGCAGGATAAAAACTTAAGCATATTTAGTTTGAAGTTTTAGCAAATGAACTAAAAACTTCTGCTTGTTTAGACTGAAATTTCGGATAAAACTCATGACAAAACTGTATTTTGCACGACAACACATCAACATGATTTGGTATGAAATTTAAGCAAATGAACTAAATAACTTTGCCATGCATTAGCAAAAACTCAATAGAATATTACATACTGCAGGACAAAAATTTAAGCCTGTTTAGTGTGAAGTTTTAGCCAATGAACTAAAAAACTTTAGCATATTTAAACTGAAGTTTCGGATAAAAATTATGACAAAAGTGTAGACTACAGGATAAATAATTTGAGCATTTTTGGTATGAAGTTTTAGCAAATAAACTAAATAATTTCAGCGTGTATTAACAAAAACTCATTCGAAAATTACATACCGCAGGACATAAACTTAAGCATGTTTAGTCTGAAATTTTAGCAAATGAACAAAAACACTTTAGCATGTTTAGACTGAAGTTTCAGATAAAACTCATGATAAAACTGTAGACTGCAGGAGAAATAACTTCAACATGCATTAACATGAAGTTTTAGCTTCAATGTGAAAATTTTCACGAATGAGGTTGCAGATCACGCGATTAATGCGTGATGCAGCTTTTATATCTTTTGTGAGGGGTATAATTATCATATTATTGCGGATTTTTTGTCAGCTGGCTACCAAATTAATAATTTTTAAAAATAGAGTACATGTTAAAAGGTGATACAAAAATAGGGTACGACTGCAAATCCCCCTTCCAATTTGACCATTTAGCACAAGAATCTCAACTAATCACAAATAATTAAAAACACCAAATTTGCCAACTCAATCCTCGTGTGCGGTCACTTATCTCTTCATTTGTTAGCTTTATTTATATTTTCCCATATATAATTATATATATGGTATTCGAAATGATTTATCTGGACTTATTTAGATTCATGTCGTTCAATTAAAGGGGAAGTGCTCTTTATTAAGGGTTTCTTCATGACCCAATAACCTCGAAAATCACTCGATTACCTCCACATATACTTCAATGTCTAGATAGTCCTCTTAGACTAGCTAGCCATCGATCTGAGTATGGAAGGTATAGGCTCGCTCTGCTACCCAAAACCTTTTCTGTAGGCTCTGTCACAAGGTTGAATTGAACAATGAATTTTTGCATGATACTATGGATGATGATATTCCGTATAGATGCACTACTTCATCCATATATATTTGGGCTAGCTTGCCCATATAGTGCTATTTTCCAAGACGTGAAACCAAAACCTTAAGTTTAGGGGGCAAAGATCGTGTGTGTATATATATATATATATATATATATATCCAACATACCGCTTTGATTCGTTGTCCTCTATTTCTTCGAGTCTTTTCAGCACATGGGTTTTCAAGGACAATTTTTTTTTACCTGGTTGGTTTTCATAATAAATGTTTTTTCACAAATGTCTGACTTCATTTACTGTCGTGTAACTATTGGGACGTCAATGATTCGGTTCGGCCGGTTATTTTATTAAATTTATACCATACCAATTTTTCGGTTATTCTATTATGTATAACCAAAATTAGACTTTTCGAAACCGTCCCAATCATGTCGGTTTCTCTTCGGTATTGGTACGGTTCGGTTAATTTTCGGTATTTTTTTAAATATCATATAAAATTCACCAGTAGAAGTAGAATTCGATAATATATGTTCTTTTATAGGACTTAGCAAAACTCTCTAGATATTTTTACTGTTTAAAGGGTGATAAATTAAAAAAAATAAAAGATGACTAGAGTATAGATCCATCAACTATTCTACAACAACGTAAAAGAAACCAAGCAAAGGCAAATTTCCCCTCCGAATGACGTCGTGACGGCACGTAGTCTCTATGACTAGGTAAGCCTAATATTTTACGAAATAAATAAAATGAAAATATAAATTTAACAACTAACTGTATCAATAACACTATAACCGAGTACCATGCCACTTGGCATGTACAATAACCAACTCTTCAATATACTACACAACATTTTCAAAACTCGGAATATCGTGAATCACAAACTACAGGAGGAAAATCTAGTGTTTCTATACATTAAAGTCTATGAAAAGAAAATACAGACGATAATGGACATGGGGAAGAGTAGAATGGGACTTCGAGGTCTGCGGACGCGACAGATATACCTTGAAGTCTCCAAAGTTGTCCCGGCTCACTGATAGTGCGGCTGATAAGGAGTACCTGGATCTGCACACTAAAAACATGTGCAGAAGAGTAGCATGAGTATACCACAATCGGTACCCAGTAAGTGCCAAGCCTAACCTCGGTCGAGTAGTGACGAGGTCAAGTCATGGTCCTACTGGTATATATATATATATATATATATATATATAATAACACAAGATAGAATGAAATACCGCAGTAAAATAAAGACTAAAATTTAACAAGAATGAAATCATAAAAGACAAAATCTCAGTACACAGAGATAACAACAGGGGATTTCCTGAGATACCGTCTCGTAGTCCCAACGTAAATGTGCAGAACATGGGGATCTCCCGGAATACCGTTCCGTAGTCTCAAAGTAAATATGCAGTATAGGGGGATCTCCCGGAATACCGTTCCGTAGTCTCAAAGTAAATATGCAGTATAGGGGGATCTCCCGGAATACTATTCTGTAGTCCCAAAGTAAATATGCAGTGCAGGGAGATCTCCCGAAATACCGTTCCGTAGTCCCAAAGTAAATATGCAGTACAGGCGGATCTCCCGGAATACCGTTCCGTAGTCTCAAAGTAAATATGCAGCCAAACAATAGAATTCAATAGTTACGACACAAAATTCTACAGTTCAACCTAAGTACCAGTTAAGGAAAGACACGTAAATTAACTAAACATGCTGCACGTAGTTCAAGTAAACAGTTAAGGCAAGCAGGCATGCTATTCTAGTCTATCCGGATACTACACATGCTGATGGAACTCAAATAAGAAGGAAATTAGGTTAGTACTTAGTAGAAAAATCGGGTTTTTTACAAAATTAGCCTGTGTACGTACTCGTCACCTCACGTACACGGCGCTCATATATCAAAAACAGTACAAATCTTATGGGGAGTTCCCCCACACAAAGTTAGGCAAGCCACTTACCTCGAACCAAGCTCAATCAATCGGTAATAATGACTTTTCTACGAATATCCGACTCTGAATGGCTCGAATCTGGCTAAAATAATTCGATATAGTCAACAAATATTATACGAATCAATTTCATAAGAAAATACTACATTTGTTTGCAATAAAAAAATCTGAAATTAACTCAAAAATCGCCCGTGGAGCCCACGTCTCGGAATCCGGCGAAACTCACAAAATCTGACAACCCGTACAATTACGAGTCCAACCATACCAGTTTCACCCAAATCCGACGCTCAATCGACACCAAAATCTCAAAAATTTGTTTCTATGAATTTGCTAAACAAATTTCAAATTGCAATCTCAAAACACTAATTAAATGGTGAAAACAAATGATGAATTCGGGTAATCTAACCATAATTGAGTTAAGAACACTCACCTCGATGTTTTCTCTGAAAATCTCCCAGAAATCGCCTCTCCTCAAGCTCCATTTCGCCAAAAATGGCACAGGGGACGAACTCCCCTATTTTATAATTCTGTCCAGGCAGCCCTCGGTCCTGCCTTGCTCCTGGCCCTCGATCAAGGCTTCGATCATGGCCCTCGATCATAGCCCTCGATCATGGCCCTCGATCATGGCTTCGATCCTGGCCCTCGATCCTGGCCTTCGATCATGGTCCTCGATTCTGGCCTTTGATCATGGCTCTCGATCCTTAGCCTTCGATCATAGCCCTCGATCCTGAGCCTCGATCATGGCCCTCGATCCTGAGCCTCGACCCTGGCCTTCGATTTCTGCATTTCCAACAGAAGAAAATTGCAGCAGCTTTTGCAGCAGTTGGTTAAGTCCAACTTTTGATCCGTTAACCATCCGAAACTCACCTGAGGCATTCGGAACCTCAACCAAAAACACCAACATGTCCTAAAACATCATACAAACTTATTTGAAACTTTAAATCACATCAAACAAAGCTAAAATCATAATTCACACCCCAATTCAAGCCTAATAAAACTTAAGAATTTCCAACTTCTACATTCGATGTCGAAACCGATCAAATCAAGTCCGATTGATCTCAAATTTTGCACACAAGTCATAAATGACATAACATAGCTATAAAAAGTTTTGGAACTGGATTCCGGCCCCGATATCAAAAAGTCAACTCCCCGGTCAAACTTTCAAACTTAAATTCCTATTTTATCCATTTCAAGCCTATTTTAACTACGGACTTCCAAATAAAATTTCAAACACGCCCCTAAGTCCAGAATTACCATACGGAGCTGTTAGAATCATCAAAATTCTATTCTGGGGTCGTTTGTACATAAGCCGATATCTGGTCACTATTTAAATTTAAGCTTTAAAACTTGGGACTAAGTGTTCTAATTCATTCCAAAATCTAACCGGACCCGAACCGACTACCCCGATAAGTTATATAGTAGTTATAAAGCACAGAATGAACAGTAAATAGGGGAGTGGGACTACAACTTTTAAAATGACTGGCCGGGTCGTTATAATATTAACCAAGTTGGAACTCAAGAATAACGTTTATAGAAGATTAAATATTCAAAAAGATAAATTTAAATTATATGAAAGATAATATATTCAATACATTGTAGTTTGCTACTCATAATCGCTAGAATACTTTGTGCCTTGCTAATGAAGATACTTGAAATAATATAGTTTAAGTAGAAGTAGCATAATAGGTTTTAGGAATTAGTATTTTGAGTTTAATTACTTGTTGGCTTGTAACAGTTTTCATAATTCCAAGACCCAAAGAAAAATTTAATGCATTATTATTTTTAAACTTACTATATAAATATATTTTTCACATGTAAAATTTATTCGGTACAGTTCGGTATTTTTCAGTTTATTTTCATAAAATAAAAAACCCACCCTAATTATCGGTGCGGTTATATATTTATATAAAAACCTACGGTTTCTTTAATAGAAAACTAAAAATTGATTCGGTACGGTACGGTTCAGCCGGTTTAGTCAGTTTTCGAATATCCACTGACACCCCTAGTAACTATGAATGGAATAATTAAAAAGACAGAATATGCTAATTGTTGTTCTTTTTATCGTCATTAGAACAATGAATGTTATAATTCATTAATTAAATAGAATAAAGGGATGCTATTCTTGTCACTTACACATATGACTAGGGTTGTTCAAAACCGAACCGATAACTTATTGGCTTATTGGTATCGGATTATCGGGGTAATGGATGGTGAACGGATTGAAATTTGATAATTTACGGCTTAACGATTTGGGGGCGGATTACTCAATTTTCTTATCGGGTAAACCGCTAACCCGTTAATAATTTTTATATTTATACTTTTACCCCTATATATATAAAATACTATTGAAACCCTAAATGACTAAATCTCTAATTTTTATTTTCTAATTCTCACATGTCTGCAGCCACCGAAGGCAGAGAAGTTGTCAGTCTCGTCTCTCTCTTGAACTGAAAACGGAGAAGTCGAAAAATCGAAATCTAAATGATTAACACGTGTATGTCTGTATGAGTAGTGTTGATGGTATTAAAAATTTGGTTAATACGTGTATGGCAATATGATTAGTCTTGAAGACTATTCAATTAAAAAATACTGTTTGGTTAGATCTTAGATGTTATTAAAAATTTGATAACTGTTTGGTATTTATTGAATGAATGTTCAAAATATTTCTATTTGGTTTAGCCGATAAGCCGCCCGATAATTATTAATCTGATACCAATCCGTCCGTTGTTTTATTGGATGGCTAGCGGATTACTATATTTATAATCCGATAAACCTTAAGTCGAACCATTAAGTGTAAGTATTCGCCCGATCCGCCCGATAAGCACCCTTTAAGGATATTATGAATTTTTTTCTTTCTTTGTTATGGCTAAGATTTCACGTGGCAATGTATTATTTTAATTTGAAAGTGCTCTATTCAATTTTGCTAAATTTTTAACATCTTAATGTAACTAAATCTAGAGAAATAGTAAAAACTAACTAGTCATATATGAATGAAAATGACTATATAAAGATCTCATTTGTTTTAAATTACATATCTCTTACATCTTAACGTACGATGTCTAATAATCTAGTGAAATATTTGACCTAATTATAGCTAAAAGAACATACGTAATGAGTCAGAAAACTCAGTGGCGAATGTACAATTATAGTTATTGGATTCGGCTAGTAATTCATATGCTACATATGTGTTAGAAAACCTATTAAATATGTATAAATATTAAATTTCTAACTCAATAACTCAAATGATCAGCATGTTCAGTGGACATCTCTTAATCGATAAGTTAAGTGATCTTTTTCTCTTAATTATAACTTCTTAGGTTTCACTGCCAAAAGGTGTGGTGAATAGTAAATTTCTTTTTTCTTAACTAAAGGTTTCGGTTTGACCTTGAGAATAAAATCACAATTGATAATTGTTTGCCCTAAAGAAGGATAACAATTAAATCTGTAAGTGATTTTAAGGATATGTGGATTTATTCAATACAAACGGTAAAGATTGCTACAATAAACAAATAAAAGATGTTATAGATTATCAAACCGCTTAAAAATAGGGGGGATGATTTTGGACTCGAGGGCAGCCTCAATGAGGTATCCGTCTTTGATCCCGGGCTTATAATAATGAAACAATGATCAATAAACACAAGAGCTTTGAATAACAAAAAAGTAATAGTATATTGCCTTGGTATGAGTGTTACAATATGCTCAATGAGTAATCATACCCCCTTTATATAGTAAGAGAGTCCTACTCCAGGTACAAATCCATAAAAGATAAAAAATCTTCTGTTTAACTAATCACCGAATTTCGGCTGGTACGTGCCGAGATTCACGTCGCGATACCCAGCCGATCACGGATATCACAGCCTCATATTAATCATGTTCGTTTGCCCGATAATGCTCTCTGAAATCTTTTAAGAGTTGGATTGATACCAGGGTCACGATGCCGATATTCTCGAGGGCGGGCGTAGTTCTCCCGGAGCTTGTCTCGATGCGTCCCTTACCTCGATTCCAGCTCCTTGTCATGACGTCCCTTACTCAATTTATTTATCGTAAACCGGGTCATCTCATGGGTCCGGTTTCACCCATATATAGATAGTTCTGTCGTTTCCCGGAGAGTAGGTTCTATGGAAATGACATGAATTCTTCGATCTCTTCTCCAATATGCTGCGACACAAAACGACAAAGAAACCTAAACAACCCGTCAGTCGCGTCATAATGACTCCCAACGCATGTCAGCCGTCTACATGTCGCTCTTGGATGCGAAACGGCGCGAAGCCCCTATAAATACCCCTTCTTTCGTTCATTTTTTACTTTTGACCAAGCTTTTGCCTTCGATCCTTCAAGATATCTCTGCCTTCCTTCATTCTTCAATATTCTTACCTTCGTTCTTCAAATTGCAATCTTTATTTTACATCTCACTTAAGCCAATGTGCTTGATATTCTTACCAAGTTATAACCCTTCATATCCTCATTCTCCTTCATACCCTCAAACCTTTTTATTCAGATAAAAAATGGCAAAGACTTCCAAGACCATTCCCCAGAAAGATGCTCCTTCTTCTACTCATCACTGTGGTGGATCGTGATCCTTCACCATTGATCATCTATTGTGCTTGTACATTCCCCGAAACTTCCGGGGGTGACTGATAAAGCTTGTACGCTGGGTTAGCAAAGCCCCGTTTTCAAGTATTGACATAGGATTGGGGTTGGCAAGGACGCTTTGTCCGGGTGAGAACCGCCGACCTGATACCCGCCGAGTGGAGGCCGTTCCCCGAGAAGTGGAACTTATCACGTAAGTATAACTCCTGTAGGACATTGATTTTATCTTTTATCTTCCCTTTTCTCATCGGTTTTGCTATGGTGCAGCCCTCTCTTGAGTACCAAAGTCCATTGCTCGGCTTAAGGAGTGTATCAGTGACATTTGTTCACAGATGCCTTATGCCGAATGCTCGTGGTGCAAGCTCTCTTCGAGTAAGTAGCACTAGATTTTCCTTTTCAACACTATGTCCTCATTTCTTCTTTTCCTCTTTGCAGGCTTACCTAAGACCATTGAGCTCAGGCCCTTGGAGGGGGGCGAGGACCTACCCATTGATCTTTCCACTTTGGGGCAGCTCGGAGCCACAATAGGAGAGAAGAAGAGGAGGAGGGTCCCGAGTTCTCCAAGCTAGAAGAAAATGAAACCAAGGATAAGGTTGGCTCTTAAGCCAAAGGAAAGCTCCACCTCCCGAGTGCCTGACTCGGACTCACTATCTGGCTCAAGGACGAGCCCGAGAAGGACGACCTTTTTGTGGCCCGCGAGCTGTCCGTCCCCGATTAACAAGTGGCAGCCGAGGGGGAAATGACAAACGCTAATCCCCCTGAAGTTCATGAGGCTAGTATATGGGTGATGGTCGAGAACGCACGAGTCGCCGGCTTCGCTCCGCCCGGTGTTATAGAAATTTCGGGATCACTATAATTTAAAGAGTCTCTGTTTGATAAAGCCCGAGCGACGAAGGAGCGATCCAATGAAGGAGCTTATGGAGCGGACGATCCACTCCGATGCTTCTTTGATAGTGTAGACTCAACCTCCCTGGATGACTTCTCTGGGTTGGGTGACTTAGAGGTGCTGAGGAAAAGTTCATTCTCGGAGGTCGGTGGGCCAAACTTGAGTCTGAGGTTGGTCAATCGGTTCCCCGCTCCGAGCACGGATCCTAGCTGGAAGCGATCGGTTGTTATCACCTCTGGTCGGAGTAGCTAGCTACCTCCGATTCCTAGTAATTGATCAAAATTAGGCAAAAATGAAAGAGGTGAATGAGCCATGCTTGTTCAACGAAGCACAACAAGCGCTGAACTGGGTAAAGTGTTATCACACTCTTTTATCTTAGAATTTAGTTTATGATGACTCTAATGCCTTTTTCATATTTTTCTGGCCTGAGTGCTCCACCATGAAACCTTTATCCGATACAGGGATGAGCTTAGCCAACTCGAGGCCGAGGCCGAGACCCAAGAGCTTGCAGAGAAGAGAGACATGTATAAGAGTCACAGCAATAATTTTCTTCTGTAGGATGTCGTGATGGCACCTAGTATCTGAGACTAGGTAAGCCTAACAACTTGCGGAATAACTAAATATAAACTGAACTCAAACCTCAGCACATGAAATATAAATAAGAACTGCCATTTAAATAATTATAACTCCCAAAACCCGGTAGAAATAAGTCACAAGCTCTTAAGAGAAAATGCTAAGTGTGTCTATACACCAGAGTCAAATGAAAATAAAGAAGAGCAACATCATAAAGATAAAGGGGGACTCCGAGGTCTGCAGACTCTGGCAGAAGTACCTTGAAGTCTCCAGGTATGGCCTAGCTCACTGGTATCTAGCATGGTACGAAGAACCTGGATCTGCCCAAAAAGATATGCACAAGTGTAGTATGAGTACACCACAACGGTACCCAGTAGGTGCAAAGCCTAATATCGGTAGAGTAGTGACGAGGTCAGGTCAGGGCCCTACTAGAAATAAAAGGAAGCAAGGTAGAAGACATAACAATATAATGAAATGACGGGGAATTTAAACAACGAGAAATTACATAAAGGTAACAACACCGCAAATAAAGGTAAACAACAAGGGCGCTCCCGAGGTACCACATCGTAGTCCCAAAGGTAAATGCACAACAGGGGGAGATCCCGAGGTACCACCTCGTAGTCCTAAAAGTAAATATGCAACAAGGGCGCTCCCGAAGTACCGCCTTGTAGTCCCAAAGTAAATACACAATAGGGGAAGCTCCCGGGGTACCGCCTCGCAGTTTCAAAAGTAAATATACAATAGGAGAAGCTCCCGAGGTACTACCTTGTAGTCCCAAAAGTAAATACACAACTCATAACCTATGGAACAACGCATTTACAACAAGGAATCCTACAGTTAAAGACTGAATGCAAGATCAAGGAAGCAGGTAATTCAACTAAGCATGTTGCACAAATTGCAAGTAAGAGTTAAGACACGTAGGCATGGAACACTAGGATAAACATGATGACTACACAGACTAGAGCAACTCACTTAATGCATTAAAAGAAAACTACTCATCAAGAAATAGATTTTTCAACATATAACCCGAGTACGCACTCGTCACCTTGCGTACACGGCCTTTACGTATTGCAAATACCATAACGGTACTAAAACCTACGGGGAGTTTCCCCCACACAAGGTGAGACAAGTCACTTACGTCAAATCTCGCTCAATCAATCAATAAGAATGCCTTTCCCTTGATTTTCCGACTCTGAAAGGTCCAAATCTAGCCAAAAGTAATTACATACCATGAATACAACTACAAGAAAATAATTTAAATAATACATCTACGAATTTAGCAAAGAATCAAAAAATCACCCCAAAAAGTCGACCCTGGCACACGTCTCGGAATCGGGTAAAACTCATAAAATATGAACACCCATTCGATATCTAGTTCAACCATACCAAATTTACCAAAATCCGACACCAAATCGCCACTCAAATCCCCAAATTAAACACTCCAAATCCCTAGCCTCAAACTCCTAAATTACACCTTGATTACACACAAACTAGGTGGAAAATTCAATGGGAAAACAAGATTAGTAAATAAAAATGTCCACAAATGGCTTACCTTAAGAAATCCCTCGAAATTCCTCTCAAAAATCGCCTTAGACCGAGTTTGCAAAGTCCAAAATGAGAGAATTCACAAAACCCTTCGGATTTTAAACACTGCCCAGGATTTCCACTTCTGCGGTGAAAACTCTGCATATGTGGAGTTCACTTAAACTCCCAGACTCCGCACCTGCGCGCAATCATTCGCATCAACGGAAGCGCTTCTGCGACCCCTCATCCGCTTCTGCAAAAGCCTTGGCCACCCCAGCTCTCTCACTCACTCCGGATCTGCGATCACCCTTCCATAGCCGTGGCTCCGCTTCTACAGCCTTCACGTCGCACCTGTGACCACTGGCCATTATCATCATCCCCACATCTGCGATCGCCCACTGACTTCTACCAGCTCGCACCTACGGTTAATCTTGCGCAAGTGCGATTGCACCAGAACTAGTGCACTTCAGCCATTCTCACGAGTCCAAATTTAGTCCGTTAACCATCCTTAATCCACCAGAGGCTCCCGAGACCTCAACCAAATATACCAACCAGTCCTACAATGTCATACAAACTTATTTGAGCCTTGTAATCACATCCAACAATGCTAACAACACAAATTGCACATCGATTCAAACCTAACAAATTTTAGGCTTCAAACTTCCACATCTGATGCCGAAACCTATCAAATCAAGTCTGATTAACCTCAAATTTTGCACACACGTCATAATTGATATTACAGACCTACTCCGATTTCTGGAATCGGAATCCGACCTTGATATAAAAAAGTCCACTCCCGGTCAAACTTTCCAAAAATCATCCAATTTTCAGTTTCACCTATTAACGTCGAAATGACCTACAGACCTCCAAATCAACATCCAGACACACTCCTAAGACCAAAATCACCCTACAGAGCTATTTGTACCTTTGAAACTCCAATCCAGAGTCATTTACACACAAATCAACCTACGGTCAATTATTATGACTTAAACCTCTATTTTAGGGACTATGCATATCATTTCTCCCCGAAACCAAAAATCAAACCTCCCGGCGAGTCACAAAACCCAACAATGAGATAGAGGGAGTAATAAATAGGTGTTCGGGGCTAACACTCTCAAAAAGACCGGCCGGGTCGTTACATCCTCCCCCTCTTAAAATAAACATTCGTCCTCGAACGAGTATAGAGACATACCTAAAGT